>JAPMOQ010020377.1:0-12850 GCA_026543055.1 Argiope trifasciata | reverse complement strand
ACACACACACACACACACACACACACACACACACACACACACACACAAGCCTCTTTTATTATTTTGAAATCCCAGTGTCAGATTAGTTTATTATATATTACGGTCAATCTCTTAAAGAGCAGAGCAATAATTATATAGCAATTTTTTATATGATCGCATCTAAAAAGAGTAAAGTTACTTGTGAGTAAAGTTACTGATACTTA
Source organism: Argiope trifasciata (assembly GCA_026543055.1). NCBI lineage: Eukaryota > Metazoa > Arthropoda > Arachnida > Araneae > Araneidae > Argiope > Argiope trifasciata. The sequence continues at coordinate 12,647 of JAPMOQ010020377.1, read as the reverse complement.
CATGCAGGCGCTGGACAATTAAGTGTACTTTGCTTGTAAGCAGAAATTATCAATGATAAATACCACAATAAATGAATACCTTTAAGTACTGGTACTGAAGGCGATTGAAACATCAAATATTACCATATACCATCTCTGATGTAATATAGAAGCTTATAAATAATTAATATCACTAAACAGCCGAATGTGATTGTTAGAAATAATAGCCATTCGTCCCAGAAGAGAATCATTTCCACCTATAAAAGAATTTTAATTTACGGTAAAAGGTACTTTGAATAAAAAACAAAAAGTATTTTTGACTCTAATAGCATTTGTAATTACGGACTTAAAAATTTCAGAGCATTGCGCAAATTTGTAAATTGTTTAGTGAAAAGCTATCGGGAATAAGTCAATAAAGTATAAAAGACCTACAGTCTGTAAAGGAAGGGTAATAAGTTTTAAAACAAATGAGTAAATTATTTTTACAGAGTATAGAGTTATATTTTTATAAATTGCACTGCTTTTCATTAATTTAGCTATTAACTCAAAAACTTTTCTAATAATAATTGCTCAAAAGGAACAAAATTTCATATTTTTAAATCAAAAATTGTTTCTTCGAAATTCATTGAAACCCTTGAGAATAAATTGTTACAGGCTGCTGAAGTTGATAAGTTCTTCCCTCATCTCTTTTGCTTGTCACTGTGGTTTGGCAATTAAATGATAAGGAATGAAAAAAAATGACTATCGACAATTAGTTTTAATGAGTAGCCGACAGTTTAAACTTTTACGGTAATATCTTAATAAGTCAATAAAAGCCACTAGACGCCAGTGACCACTTTTGTCAGACGGTTATGTTACGCGGCTACAGTCCAAAAGCTCCCAAGTTCTATTCTGACGCAATCTCTCTTCCCACATTGGTGACTTCGGACGATGAACCTTCAGACAGCTGTCGTGGCGCCATCTACAAAAAACATATGCAAATAACGCAAAATCAACAAACCTTATTGCGGAAATCAAAAATCGCTAGACTCACTTGACATAGCAGCCAAATGTCGTCAGACTTAGTTGACGTAGAAACCAAAATCGTCAGATTCACTTGACACAGCTGCAACAACTCTCACAAGCTCACCATAGCTCTTGGCGCTATAAATCTTTCGTCTCACTTGTAAGAACTCTTGACGCTATAAATCTTTCGTCTTACTGGTAAGAGAGTTCGTAGTGGTATCTTAAGAGGTATTGCGGAACTTGTTTGTATTTAATGAACCAGTAACAATCACTAGACACTAATGAATGCTTTTGTCTAACGATTATTTTACGCGGCTACAATCCAAAATCGATATATTATCACAAAATCCAATGTAGGCAAGTAAATGAGCATCTTTATTACTATCGGTTGTTCAAGTTGTTTTTAAAAAAATGTCATAAAATTTTGATGAAAACTGACATTACATCTTCGGCTATATCACGAATTCGACCAGTGACAGCACCATTTGAAAGAGGTACGGACTGCAATAGTTTTGAAAAATTATCTCTAAATATAGTTTCTACAATCTGAATTGCTGCTGGCAAAATAAGATCTTCACCAATGGCTTGAGGTGTTTTACACCTGGCTTTTTTATATAAAACTTTGCAAGAAGCAATTAAGGCGTTTTCATTCACAGATCAAGTTTCTTTAAAATGAATTTTTGTTTTTTATATGATTTTAATTTTAATCCGAAAAATTATCTGGGTTTGTTGACGTACCCCCTATGAAGCGTTTCAATTGTCATTTATGTTTATTAGATTTCAAGCTGTTTGCGGCCAACATTTTTGAGCAAATCATGCGTAGGGACCTTTCTTCTTCCTTTACTTTAGTACTGGTAAACCCAAAATTTAGATATTCTTGAGAATATTTATTTTATTTTATTTTCGAAGCCATGCCCACTTGTTGATGCTTAACTATCATCTAATGCTCGCTTACTTCCGCTAAAATATTTATCCATGAATCTGCTGCCATGAATATTTAATTAGGTGAACTGCAATTAATAAGAAAACATGTATAAAATACACATTCACGATGGATTATTAGAAAGATTGACTCGAAAGAGACTGGATAAAATTGAAACTTGAATTATAGAATATTTTCATTTTTCCCATGAGAAAGCGTTTGCTCTGAGCATGCTCGAGACAGCATCGGCCTTATGAATTCCCTTTCATAAATTTACTTTTTATTCTCTTTTGTTTAGTTATGCTTCTGTTTTATTTCTTTTGTTTTTCGAAAAAATGTATTTCCTGTTTCTAAATTTAGCTCACCCCATCTAGGTCAATTTTCATAAACGGATTTTCTTCTTTCATATTCTTTTAACCTTACATCTCTCTTTGGCTTTAATTTCAAATATAATATTTACATTTTTTCCTCTTTCATTCATTTCATTTGTTCACAGCCCACTTGGTAAATTGTGAGAAGTGATTTCTGGCCAAATTGGCTCGCTTTTACTCTTGTTTAGGCAGTTAGTCAAAAATAATTTAAAAACAGAACCCAAAATACTCAATATACATTATTGTTGTACGCATTTTTTTGTAGGCGGGAGAGGGATGCGATGAAAATTATGATTAAAAACTGGGCAGCCAATATTAAACGGCTGTGAAACGCTGAGTTAGCGCAAATGTGACGAGGACATTTGCTATTATCCATATAAAGAATTTTGAATTATTGGTGTAATGCAAAGATTCTTAGCAGTTACCAGCTGCTCTTGCACTTTGAATCAGTTGAAGAAGAGACTTCCATTAAAACATTTTCTTTATTGGACACAAACATAAAGCATGAAGATAAACATAAAAGACACTACATCATAGTAACCGCTACAGCTATTTCTAAATCATATCTAAATACTAACTCTGTCAAACTACATACGTCATTCAGTGCTCAGCTCACTGCAATTCCTTTTCGCACTTTGACTTGATTGATTGCGCAACAGTTGGCTTGAAAGCAGAATAAACTAACTCGATGTTATTGAAAAACTAATGTTAATGTTGAATTTGAAATGAACTCAAGAAAAGCAGAGTTAAATTCGTTAAATTCGATATCGATCATGATCTCCTTTTTTTCCCTTCAGTTATCATTCCTTTGTTATTTTTAAATCTATCATGCTCTCTTCCCTTTCCTTCTATTTAGTTTCAGGTTATTTGTTATAATTTTTCAAAAAAAAAAAAAAAAAATGTCATTAAACTTTTTCTGATCCAAACATGTTCCTCGTGTTTGTTTAGTGCATGCTGGTGCTAAGGGATTTTTCAATTCACCATCATCATTATGGGTGTAAAGACAAACAATAATCTCTATTTCCAAAATTAATTGAATACTTGAAGAAGACGGCGTCCTAGCTTAGGAATAGCTTGCCTTTCCTGTGATATGGGAGTCCGGTTTCGAGTACCGGTTCGGGCAGGGTTGTTAATTTTATGTCTGTGAGGCGAGAGAATGGTTCCCCACCTCCCCCAGTAAAAAGAAGTTGTGCATGCGAATGCGACTCATGAATTTGCTGAATCATGCTCTTGGCCCTTGTTGGCGCTACTGAAAAACTGCCCACTAGGTTGAAATTGCTGACAGATTTATCAGCGGACTCACAAAGTGCCATTGTAACAACAACAATAACACTCTTGAGGATTAGGAAATTTCTAATTTCGAGTTCAGAGGACGAATTCAAATGAAATATACATTATTGTTTATATACGATTAAGCCTTAATGGCATAAAACACTCACAATAAAACTTTAAAATACCTAGGCTTTACTGCTTTAGGTAAGAAAAAGTTTTAAAATAAAATAACGGGAAAATTTACTTACCCGTTTTTGATTTTACTTAGATCGATTTAACTTATAGAGGATTGAGATATGAGCTGATAGAGGATTTAAATTCGAATCATGAAACAATAAAATTGTTCTTGATCTCAAATATGCTAGTAAATATTTCCTTTAACGTGTTTTCAAATAAAATGATATTGAATTAAGGAAACCACGGTATGAAAATTTTCAGTAATAGCTATCTCTTTATTCAAAATACACAAGCAGGGGAATCAAACACAGAAATTATTTGAAAAGCCTTTTATATTTTGAAATGTATTTTTGATTTTTTGCTGATATATAGCTGCTTTTATCGCTCTTTGTCTAATCATAATATTAATTAAATATCATCAAACTATTTTGTTGATTTTTGCAGTAGGAATATTTTTTTTCAGAATTTCTTGAATATTACAATTTGCCTTTATTTTTACAATTATTTTCTTTTATTTAGTCAGGTTATTTTATTAATTAATAAACAAATTTATCATTTAATAAATTGAATATTGACGATTTTATGTAATGAATTATAACTTACATGTCATTTTAAATCAATATTTATGGAATTGTTTTACCACTAATATTGCAATTCTGTATTTGAATCATTATGCAATGTTTGATTTAGAATAAACACGGGACAGAGGAAAAATACTTTTGATATTTGTTAAAATGACTAAATTTATTTAATTGATTACTATAATTTTTTTATTTTATGTCTTTATTTAAAGCATATCTCTTGCTATTGGAGCTGCACTCTTTTAAATATCGTCAGCGAATATATTTTTATGTTTAAAAAACGTACATAACGAAATCGTATGTTTAAAAAATGTGGAGAATCTAGAAAAAAAAATACAAATTCTGTAAATGACCGTACTTTTTATCCCAGATTTACTTCAGATCTCTTGTGAATTTTTCTTCCCCAATGGTTAGTCTCATTTTTCAAGGTTGGGATGGGATACCTTATCATTTATAGAATACTTTATATAAATGATAAGGCAACGTTTTACACATGAAATCACTTTAATTGAGATTTTTAGAGAAAGCAATATCAGCAGTGTCAGTGAATTCTTATCCTTTAATATGTTGCCATTTTTAAGTGAAGATAGAATGCTCTATATATAACAATTTTTATACGCAATGGAGCAATACAGTATAATTAATATTAAATTAATTAATTTTGAATGAGATCTTTCGGAAAGATATCAGTAGTCTTATAAAGGAGATAACATCATTGTTGTATTTATGTATGTGGAGGAAAAAAGGATTCTTCTAATAATATCATTATTAGATGACAAATTATTTCAAATTAAGATGATTTTCCTTGACTGGACCTTCAATATATTCTTTTAGTAGGAATGATAAAATCTATAAAGCGTCCACAAAGAGTATTTTTAGTTCTCTTTATTAGCCTAGTATTAAATAGCGTCATCATAATACACGATTGTTGGAAATCATTTAATCAATTTTATCAGTGTTCACGTGATATATCAAATCACGTGAAATATCAAATATTAATGAGTAGTAGTTACTTGGCGAAGATTTCGATTTTTTTAAAAATGAAAATTTTTAAATTCTGAATAATTTTCTTTATAGAACTGTTTGAATATTATTTATATGTTCAATTCGTGGGATTCTGCATTCATTTTCGTATTTATATTATATACGATTTAGTACTATTGTACATATAAAAATGCCTATTCCTCTAACTTTGAATGGGAGTTCTTTAAGATTAATATTTAATATATAATTTATGTTCATTTATAGTGTCATGTTTTATCAATATGTTCTGTTTTTGTTTATGCTACTATGGAATATGCAACTAGTTTACTTAAACAGTTTATCGATTGTTTCAATGCTTCATGAAACAAAAAAGAAAAGATGCATTTTACATTGTTTGATAATACAAATTCAATATTTTAATTTGGGAATTTTTTTTATATATTTTCTATTTCTGCCAGTGTAAAGTTTCCTGTGAAACGGAATTGGGTATGACGGATTTATTTTGATTAATTAATTTTAATTGTTATACTTTTTTTAGTTTAATTGTTATAATTTTGAATTGCATAATATTTCATCGGAATTGAAAGTACAAGCAAGTTTTAACACCTTAAAATAGGCATGAAATCTTCAGTTATACAGTTTAAAGTTTTTTTTAGAGCTCAAGAAATTATTGGTATTTTAAGTCCCATCTTGATGTAAGAACACCAAAGACTTACTAAGTCTTCAGAAGTGTTAAATGGACTGAAGAAAAATTTTCTATTTGAAACAAGGAACTATTTAAAAAAGAAGGGATAAAATTAATGATATGCTAGATATTTTGCAATATATATAACTAGAGATGATATTCCTTATAGTTTCATAATCTTCTCTTTTTATCTTTTCGTATACAAATGTATGAGAATTGTTCCTCCATTCTTCAGTTTTGAAAGAAAATGCGAATTTTGATGAGAGATTATTTTGTGTTTCATTGCAAGCTTAGTCAAGAATTGCATTTCACCCAGAATATTTATTTCATTTAATTTCAAGTAAACGTCCGATTTAAAATTTTCATTCCATTCATGATTAACTTAATGAAATATTTTTAGCATAGAATGTTTTATATATTAGACTTACATTTTAATAGAATTTCTTTTTTTCTTGGTATTTAGGTAAATACATTCCTGATAGGGTCTTGCCCTATAATAACATCAACCTGTGAGTCTAGTGTGTTTTCTAATTATAGGTTGTCATTGACTATAATGTGCTTCCCTATGACACATTTGTCCAATTGAGAGAGTAAATAAAGTCTTCAACTTTCAAAAAGAGATGGGAATAATGAATTTAAATATATAAGGAAACAATAAAAACAGTCTAAATATCAATAAAAATGAAATATATTGCTGGAAATCACCTAAAATTAGATTAATGAAAAGCGGAAATAACCTGAACATAAAACATCTTTAAGATCCAAGAAAAACCAAGACAAGAAAGGCAAATTATTATGATAAAAATGACTGCTTTTTATACATCAAAGCAGTGTAAATTTATATTTGTAAAAAATATTTTTGGTATTAGCTTAACCCAAGGAAAAATGGGAAAACGCCAGAATGCCACATTTTTTATTTATTAATTTTTTCATTAATCGAATAATCATAAATCGAAGAATAATATTCCTTGACAAGTTGTTGGATAATAATTTTTTAGATTGAGGAATGATAAAATGTAAATGAAGAAACGCGAAATTTTACATTAATAGTTTTTTATTAATAATTTTTAAAGGAATAGTGAAACTTCCCTTCTATCACATTCTATATATCTACGCCCTCTAGTTTAACTTGATTTGTTTCATATTTGAAGATTCTAGAATTGTTTTCTTTTTCATTTATTATCAGATGCTACAGAGCTTTCATACAATCCTTTTTATTTTTATGCCAGAGATACAATATACTATTTAAGAATACAATATTCTAAAAATTTACTTAAGAATTTATAATTTAATTTACATAAATTTTATTTCTAAAAGGGAGGCGTCACATATTGATAAAGTCCATAAAAGATTACAAAGTTTTAAATATAAATATTGAAAAAATTCCGATATCTACAACATAATACCATTGTCAACTCATTCTGTGCAACTCATCAAGCTGTAAATTCGTGCTGAACGTAAAAAGTATATTATGATTGCACAAGATATTTTATTTTGTAAATAAAATATTATGTTCTTTAATTTCCACAAAGGAATAATATTCAAGATAAAATTTAAAAATAGTTAAAGATTATAAAAATAAATGTATTTTTCTATTATGAGAGTGTAAAAGTAATTTCTTTGGGCAATTATGCTTGAGGAAGCAATTGCGGAGAAAGACAAAATTTCTCTTAATTTGTAATTGCTAACAATGCATTAAAACTCTCAACAAAAAAGAAGAGACAAAATGTTTTATTCTGCATATTTCTACTTTCTGAATCTTAGTTGATAAAATTTGATAACTTTAAACCAAATGCTTGTTTTCCACAAAGCCCACACACTACACATAGAATCCACTTTATTCCTAAAGCAGATAATGTATTCAAATTAAAAATACAAAAAAATAAATATTGTAAATATTTAATTTTTAACACTTTAGTAAAAGTCCACTTTTAAAATTAGCAGTAAATAATTTTCCTTTTTATTGTTTTCATGCGATAAAATGCTCTTTTCCCAATGATTAAATTAATCCAATGAAAAAAATAAATAAAAAAAGACCTAAGACATCCAAAATAATAAAAACTGTGGATACATAATCTGTTTAACGCATAAAGGAACAAGAGGGGAACCAAAAAGGATATAATAATTAATTTGCCAAATTATGGTTTATATAAGGTGTTCTAATTGCGCATTTTGGCAGCTAAATCTCTAAAATAAGAACTACTAGCTGGTACCGTTGCGGCCGCTGAAGGAATAATCTTGGAAATATTTTTTTTGAATTTGAAATAGTTTTATTGTTTAATTAAGAATTATATTTATTTTCTTGTCGGCAATGAATACATTCATTGAAATAATTACCTTTGATGATCAAATTCATTGGAAAAATGTGAAAATTGCTATTCATTTCCATTGTTTGTGCTTTGAAATTTAAATACTTGTTTTGATTTAATTTCACACGATTCATGTTTAATTTATACAGAGTTTTTATGAAAAAATTTTTGTAAACGCAAACTACTATTTTTTATTACTATTTTTATTTCTGATATCATGAAAACAGTTTTACAATGGATTAATTTTAGAATAGTAGTTAAGTCCTTCAATGTTTTCCACTTAAGAAAGAATGAAGTTATATTTCCCTTTGGGGGAAAGACAAAATGCTTTTTTGAAAACTGTTATCAAACGCGAGTGAATTTTTTCTGAACAGATGATAAATATTAAATTATATAATTTCCTTCGAAAAAAATTACATTCCATGAAAATAACAGCTATGCTGTCATAGATCAATCTTTTAAAAACACATCTGCTTTTAAAGAAGCATGCTTAATAATAAGTCAATACTCGTAAATGCAGGTAAAAAATATATGCGATTATAAGATGCTGATGAATATTGCTATTTATGATTTATTCATTGTCTACGCGATTTCGAGCTTCAGTTATTTGCTGCATTCAATTATTCAAAACAGAATCACGCTCTCACATGATAAAAATAGCAAACGCTGCTGCTTACGTCTGAGTGTCATGAATAGCGTTTTATAAAGGAAAATGAAAATAAAAAAATACTGTGGTCAAAATATGGGAAAAAGACAAGCATTTTACTAAGAGTCAAAATAGCAATAATAACAATTTACTGAGAAAAAAATGTCTTAAGGCCTTGATATTCAAATCGAGGAAATATTTCAGATGCAAACAATAAGATTTTTATCATTCTAAATTTATTTATTTGAAGACTGAGTGAATGGTAATGGTGTCGAATTTCAACTTAAACAATAAGCATTTTGAATCAGTAATGAGATATTAGCATATATTTGATGAATTGTTTCTCTCGGAGACGCTGCAATCATTTAAAATACTATCAGGATGTCCATTTATCTACAGCAGAGGTTCCCAACCTTTTTTGAACTGGGGCCCCATTTTCTAATAAATATTTCAATATCACCCCCCCCCCCCCTCCACTCACGATAAATAAGAGCGTACATAATGCATGTTGAAAACAAGGATTAAAAAATTCTAATAGATAGAATATTGTTGGAATTAAAACGCTACTAAATTTCCTCTTTATTTAAAAAAAGAGGAATTTTTTTAAATAAATTTTTAGCTTACCTGTCATAAGGTCAGATAGGGATTTCGATGATACGAATTAATTCATAATAAATTATTACTTTCTAAATACAGATCAGAGACCCATCAAAACGCATACTTAAGTATATTAAAAAGTACTTTTATTAAAACTTAAAGACATCAAATTTTTAACTTAACTTACGAGAAGGCTGAATTTGATGCATTTTAAGGAATTTGTTAATATCAGGATCTAATTTACTTAAAAAGCAATCGTAAGTCGCCACGTTCAGTAACAATGAGCCGATTTTTCTTTTTCGTTATCAATGTTGCCTCAGCACTAAATCCATGTTCTGCAAAATATGAAGAGGAAATGCTATCAGAAGTCGTTGAACAATCGACCATAATCCTGAATGCAGTTGTGAAATAGACTTATGCAGCCAAAATTCTTGGTAACCATTTCTTGAATTTAATTTTTAGATCCTCATTTGTTGTCAGTTCTATTAGTTCTTCTAACTGAAGTGATCCTGCTGTGTTGACTTGGAAAAATGACGCAAAACCCAGTCTGGTATGTCGATTTCACGCCACATATGGGCAGTCATAATGTCCTCATTTACTTGACAAGTGTGGGTAGTGAACAGCTGGTCCTGCTCCTCCAATTTAAATATTGTTACATCAGGATAATTAAGAAATAACAGCAGTTGTTCGGAACCCCGTAGCGTAATATGCAGTTGACGAAATACATTACTATGTAAATTAATTGAGACAAACACAAAAGGTCTCAACTTTGTTGTTTCATTAGCATAGGCCCACTTGCATGTATTATATAGCAAATATGATCTTCTCTAGCTTTAACGAGATCCTGTATATATTTTAGCATGAATTCCAATAATTTACAGCATACGTATTTGATGTCATGAACATGTAACTATACTTTTACGACATTCTAGGTCATATTTCTCAGTGTATCAGTATATTTTATTCTCAAGTTTCTTAACAATGCTCCATAAATTTTTAATGGGATGTAGTGGTAAGTTCATAAGCCAGATTACATCGACGGAACACGAGCAGTTGCTTTTGTCTAGGGGCTCTAATCAAAATGTTCCGAGCCTACACCACCTTCCACAAATTCAAACACTGAAACAGATGTTTAGAAAACAAATTACTATTGATATTTTTTCTCGTAAATACAAGGTGAGTCAGTTAAGGTAATAGTGAACGAATTTTATAGACTGTTATTTTCTTCGATTTAAAACGATCCTATGACATGGAAAATAGGTCTATAATTTTTGTGAATGCAGAAGCATCTTATGGTAGGATTAATTAACAATAACTTTTTTCCAAATGTATTCACAATTTAGCTGCAGTGATACAATTATTACATCAGTATGTTCACAGTTATTACAGAAACTATGAACTATGAGATAATTGATAACATTTGTTTTGGTTGCGGATCAAGGTAACGAATTGATTTGAAGAGATTTGATAAGATAAGCGACTGCCTTTTGATTTAGAACAATTTTTACCGTCCTTTCCCAGCAACACCGAAGTATCTCCGTTTTCATTGTTTAAACTATTTTTTAATAACAATGTGTTCAATAAAATGTATGTCAAAGAATATTGCATGCACTCTGTCATAAATTATTAATAATATTAATGTGGAATAATTTGTTATCTTTATGCTCCCAATTTTTATTGGAAAATACAATTTTACAAGAACAAAAATTACTTTAAATTTAATGTTTAATATACTTTTAATAGTGATCTGCATTAAGGGTTTATTCAATATATTTATTCTTTATTATATAAATGTAGAATAAAATAATTTAGCATTTAACATTTAACATCACACCACACCTCCGTTTCTAGAGCTCATGTGGCCCTTCCCGGTTTGGTATAGATGTAGGTGGACTTTATTAACAACAACAAAAAAAAGTACACAGCAATGTATTTGAAAATTACAGACAAATGGCAAAATAAATGAAAATACAACATAACAAGAAATGCTAAATGCTAAAATGAACAACATCTTGAGAACAAGATACTGGATGAATGAGCATAGTAATATACAGTATGAATGCAAAAAAGTGTTAAAAATATTAGTTACTTGAGAGGGGGATGAAAAACAAGTTATGGATAAAGTACGAGCTGTGTTAATTGGCGTCCTAAGAAATTAGTAGAGTTACTCTAATTGAAGCAGCTCTAACTGATCAATTAGGAATCTAATCATAGATAAAATAACTTCATCATAGATAAAATTATTCTGGGATTATGATTTGATTCTCATGATAATATAATGAGATATATTAGCTATTGTCAATTCGTAGGGAACATGATATCAAAAATTAATGTGAAAAATACATTTCAAAAAAAAAAAAAAAAAACCTCAGGCATGCAAAAGAAAATTCATTATTTTCATTTTTCGTATATGATGAATACAATTTATAATTATGATCATTGTTAAAGAATGAGTATATCATATTTTGATGTATCACCATGTTTCAGATTTCCTAGATGCTGAAAATTCATCTTGGAAGTAACCTATATTTGTTTGTTTCTATGGGATAAATCATAAATATATTAATTAGGTTAATGAAATTAACCATTTAATTTTTTTCTTACCTGAAAATGACACCAATGGAATTTGAAATCCATTATAAAATTGATTGCTCGTCAATATGCCTAGGTTTATTTTAAAACTTTAGTGATAGATGGCAGCACTAACATTATGAAATCGGTTTGGTTTCTTTTTATTTTATAGAATCGCCAAACAGTGATAATGAAATGCATATAAAATATAACAAAAATACTCTCAAATTTAGAAAGAAAAGAAAGAAAAGAAAACTGTTTCAGCACAATGCCGAGAAATTCTCTTTCTGCAGTTTTGAATATTGAAAGAATATTTACTTCATTTATCTATATAAATAAAAATGAATGTTTGTGTGTATGTCTCTTATGCGGTGCTGTACCGCTTATCCGATTGCGATGAAACTTTGAATACTTATTACTTGCACTTATTTGTTTCTGTTGAGAATTGAAAGTTTTTTTCCAACCATAAAGTCTTTAATAATAATGTAAAAAATATTAATATTATTTACGCTTCTTCTTTATATATAACTCGATTCCAATAAATGTAT
>JAPMOQ010020366.1:0-16975 GCA_026543055.1 Argiope trifasciata | reverse complement strand
ATATAAGAATTGGTAGGAGGTCAACTAATTGCCAGGGACAAAATCTAAGCAGAAATTGATCAAATGTTGAGAGATAGAAGCGGCCTGTGAATTTGAGTTCGAAAAAATTCGGGGAAAGTTCCACAAGAGAATACAAGAATGGTAGAAGAAAAAACATATCAGTATATAATAAGATTTATAAAAAATTATTTCGCACTAGATCTAATTTAGATTATGTAAGATATATTATATACGAGGATTTCAGGATTGTTCAATCTTTAGCATAATTTTTAAAGCTTCGTGACTTACGTTCAAATTCAAAATGACATTTTTTCTCTTCTTCTTATGGCAGAAGTAAAGAGAAAATTAATAAATAAATAAGCGCACTTTTTTATTTGTATACTAGAAAATATGTTTTTTTACAAAAAAAAAAACCCTGTTTTCGACAATTCTTTCATTAAATTATAATTTATTACCTGAAGCATAATAGAGTTAATATTTATTTAAATTTTCTGGTTAAGTGAGACTTAGTTGAACGACTGATGAAATAATATATTTCCATTGAGTGTACGCAAGAATTCAAAATTTCTAAACGCTAACGTACAAGGAAGTGATCCAAAATTCTTTTATATGTTCTGTCATTACACACATTAAAAAATATTAAATGAAAATGTATAAAAAATGTGATTCCTCCTGAAACATTCTGCAATATTACGTTTTTATATTTTTGTAAAATTATCATTATTTAAATAACTAAGAAAAAAATGTTTCTTTCTGACGAGATAATCGTACGTTTCAACTTTTCCATCTCTCTATGACAGTAACATTGAGTTGAGTTAGTCGCTTGTTTCGAAAGTATCCAACATAAGTCATGTGACTTTGGTGAATAAAAATACCTTTTTAGGCTCCAAATCGGAAATCTTGGCATACTCAGAAACTGTCATACTAACCTTGTGTATTGGGTCTCGTCGGCCTAAACTTAGTGAAAAAGTGTTAAAAAATTTATTTTTTTCCCTTTTTCGTTTTGAGATTATATTTCTTGAAATTTAAGCAAACTGGTTTGGAAAATTTTAGTTTCTTTTTCATAACACCAGTAGCTGAGTCTGTTGATGTAAATCTTTTTTATTTCTTTACTTGATTTTCTTGTATTCATTAAAAGTGATTATTTTTCTTTTACAAGTAAACGATTCTTTTATTTATCTCAAAAAGTCTTTAAATTTCCCATTAAATGTTCAAATATTTCTTGTGATTATCTCTAACCGAATATAAAAAGGGTCTTTTAAAATGTTTTTCTTTTGACGGAGCATCGTCAAAGGAAATTGTTCTGTAATGTAAACATGCCGTACAAAAATTATTATTAGAAATAAATGTTGTCACTCAGACAAAATTTTTATATGTAAAAATAGAATTTCTTTCTATAATATTACGTCTTTACAAAATTCAATAGTTTCTTTTTGGATCAAAATTAAAATTTATAAAAATATGCAGTTATTACTTGAACATTTAGGAAATTTAATATATAATTAGTACTGAGATACTGAAATTCTAAAATTATTTTTGTAATCATTGAACAAAAATTAAATTGAAATTAATTTCTTTCATTTTGTATATTTATTTTTTAGTTCCTCAGGATTTCTTTATTGTAAAATCTCTCTGAAGGTTTTTTTGTCTTTTGGCAATCGATTTTTTTTTTACCAAAGAATATTTATTTTCTAAATGTATGCGTGAAAGTGTGTGTCCCAAAGCTTTATTGTTTTGTAAAACATTAATTTAATTTAAATTCATGCCATTCGCAATCATGTGAAACTTTTTTATATGTTCGCTTTTTAGAAATATGCGTATCCGTTTATAAAACATGGCAATTTTTTTATTATGCTGGCAGGTTTAATGAATTTAAAATGCTCCGATTTTCTTAAAAATTAATTGATGATTTTTTTTTCTTTTCCAATTTACTAGAGTATCAATTTCATTTTTCATTAGATAATTAAGTTTTGTTGCAAAAAATTAATAATCGTTTGAGGTTATTTTGTACAAAATAAAATCCATTTCTGCTCATAATTTTTTGTTTCGAAACAAAGTATTTTGAATAACTTTTTCTTTCAAAACTAAAATTAAATAAATAATATTAAAGTGAGATACCACAAAAATTTTTAAATAACATACTGAAATGATATCGGATGTTTTTTATAAACTTTTCTTCAATGCAGATTTTTAGCTTTCGAAATCTTTACAGTTTCTCATTTTTTTTAAAAAAAACAATCAGTGCATTAATTTAACTTTCATTGACAAAACTAATTATTTCATCATAAAAATATTTTTATGATAATAATGTAACTGATGATCTTATTTTCTGGTTATGGTTTGAGATTAATTTTAATTTATCTTTTTATGTGCAGTCTTTATAAAATTTATGAAATCTAATATAATTTAAAAATTTTGTATGGATAATTATTTTAAAACATTTATTTGTGTTTGTAGGTGTTTGAAGGAAAAAAAACAGGATGTTCTTTAAAAGAAACCAACAAAACATAATTTTTCCTGCAGCTGTGAGTGTTAAAAAGAAAATTTTTGTTTTGTTGAAAAAATGAAATGAAAATGTTTGAAAATGTTTTTGTTTCAATATTTCTATATTTTACAATTTTCTCTAAGTTTACATGACTTTAGTAAAAATATTATTTTAAAAATTTAAAAGGTATTATTTAGAATTTAGATTATTTATGTAATGTATTTATGTAGTTTTATGTAAATGTATAAGATAAATTTACAGAATTAGAAAATTACAGGAAATAAGGCAATTTAATTATCATAATTTAAGTTCTTCAAATTGAAATCGCCGTATAAAAGTTAATTTTTAATGCAGAGGGTTATTATATGAGAAATATGTGAATTGGGTTTCAGCAGTTTCTATTCTCTTCATTACTTAGTTATGTTATGTTTGGAAACATTACTTTGCAGACTGTGGTAATTGTCTGCACGCAAAATTGAATTGTTTATTCACACAATGCTGAATGTTTTGCAAACTTATTATATTTTTTCTGTTATATAAATCCCTTGTTTATCTCTAAATTGGTACCGACAAATTACAAATCATCAAAGAGCATTAGGAAGTATGTAATAAGTTCAAGCATTTATGACAATTTATAATTGTATATTAATATATTTGTAACAATGTTGGTTTATATGTGATTTTTTTAAATAGTTTAGTGCTAAATTTTTCAGCTTCTTCTTTTGTTAGTTTAATTTTTAGGTGTTTATATTACCAAATTTAACTTCATTAATTTGAATCTTAATTTATCTTTTTATATTTTTTGTTTCGTTTGCTCTAAGTTAAAATTCTTTTCATGTTTCTAAGATCATGAAGCCACTGTCAGCTTCCTGATTCAAACTAAAAAAAATTAATGATGCTATTAAAGTAACTTCGGAACCGGTGGCTTGCAGGTTCGAGACCCGATTCTACCGAAGAACCACCGTGTAAGCTGGTCTGTTGCAAGTTAAATCCGTCGGGACTAAATATCTTCTAGCTGGTGTGGTGCGGAACTTTGGAGAGTAGGGTGACAGCTCAGGTGTTGTCCTCATTATCTGACCGTGGTTCAAAATGACGAGGTCTGTCCCTAGTGTTGCTTCAAAACGGGGCGGTAATATAACTAAACTAAACTTCGATAAAAATAGACACTTTTCAACGATTAATTAATTTTAATGCATTTTTCTGTGAGTTCAGTATGTAAAAATTGACATACTTTTTGCAATGCATGTTTTACATACAGCGCCCGAAATTTACTCCAGGCATGTAGAATATCTACGGGCATTTAAGAAAAAATTATAAAATTAGAGGTAAACAAATGATTAACTGCTTTTTTCTAGGCAAGTAAGCGATTTTAAGCGAGAAACAAAGAAATAAAATGCCTTCAGTTGAGGTCAATCAGAAAGCATGATTAAATTGATTTTCCTTTCATGATATCTATTATTTTTAAATACAACAGGAAAAAAGATGTAAATGTAAAATGAGGCCTTAAAGGTATTAAATATCTTGCATTATCTTCCTCTTAAAATTCTAATCTTTGTATAACATCAATCTTTTATTTCACCATTCTGGAAAATCCCTATTCTTTGAAGACAGCTTGGAGGGTAAAGTGAAAAGGAAAAACTGAACTATGAATTGTGCGAGAATAATGTGAACAGATTAAATGACATACCAGAAGAGACTCATAAGCGGTTCTAAAAATCATTATTCAATAAAGGAAATAAAAGCATGTAATTTTCATTTAAAATACCAAAATAACATTTCATATCTAGGAACACTGTTTTGAAATGCTCTTTATTTTATAATAAATTTCAAATTTTATTTTATAAAAGTTCCCAAGTATGATTTTAATAATAATATTTAATTTTTTATTTAAATCTTGAAATTGTTAATTAGCTGGAATATTTTCCAAAATTGGAAGATTATGAAAATAGTATTTACAATTTTCATTTAATTCAATCATCTAGTTGTTAAATCGAATAAAAAGCTGCTTTTGCATCCAAAAAATTATTAATAGAAATTTTAGAAATTGTTTTAAAATTTAAAAGTCACCATATTTTTACGAAGTTTATTTATTCAATCACCGTACTTATTTCAATTTTTGAAAGTGCTTTAGCAATGCCACATCGTCCTGTAAAAGTTTGGTATTATTACAATAATAGACTTTTATTTATTCAATTTCTCTATTATAGTAATTGTCATTATACATTTTTCTCAAAATAATAATAATAATAATAAATTGATAATTAACTTTTGCTTTGCTCTTTTCTCAATTCTAGTCTCATCAGAAATTTTTTATTGGGGTCCCAAATAAGAAAATGGCTGTAATGTATATAATAAACAACCACAAGTTGGCATCGTAATAGTTCTTGAAATTTTTATAAAATATTTTTTGAATATTTCCTTAACATTTTTTTACTTACAAATTTTACGCTATATGAAAAAATGAAGTTTCTAACAATTTTTAATGCCTATATTGTTTTAGATAATAAAAGATTTAAGTAATCTCGATGTATCTTGTGACATAACCTTTCTTTCTTGGATCTTCAAGAAAAAATTCCTTGAATTTAAAGAATTTGTATTGCATTAGACACTCTTAAGAGATAAATTTTTCTCGAGATAATAACAGACAACAAGTTAAAGAATATTTTCTTTCCAGAAGGAACCATTCTACAGAAATTCCTTAAATTCAACCGAATGAAAACTTTAAGAGTTGTTTTTTTCAATACTATGTGAATGAAAGCATTTGTGAGAAAACCGAGTGATATGACCATTTACCTTTTTTTGTATAAAAGTCAACACCATATAAAATAGTCAGAAGCTAATGATGTAAAAGAGTCAGAAACTGCTGAAAATATTTAAAACAGCAATATCTTTTATTGCCACTGGAGGAAAAGGGGAATTTTATCTAATATTCAAATCTTTCGAACTTTCTTTGAAATGACAGTAATTCTGAGGGTGAGATCTCGAAGGTAGAATTTCGTTTGCCAAATGAAAAGTATCTGCATCCATCAGTAGGTTTTCAATTGTAATGTTTCTTTCCGGACTCGAAAGCAGGTTCAGTTCAACTATTATAAAAATGTGGAACTATTGACAATTGCTATATCTTTGACATCCAGTCAACCTCAATCTACTTGTATGCGAAATGATGCTCATTTATAAGGACTTTTTTTAATTATGTGTTTTTATTATAAAGAGAAGTTCGGGCAAATTGTTATGCAAATCAATTGAGATGCATAACTTGGTAATTATCTCTTGAACCAGTTTTTTTTATTGACTAACTTGTACCCGGCACGTTGCTGGCGCAGAAGAAATAATCATGGAAATATCGTTTGGAATTTGATATATATGTCTTGTTTAATGAAGAATGATATTTATTTTTTGTCAGTGATGAATACATTCATTGAAATGGAAGGATATATAAAGGAGAAGTATGAATAGCATTTATTCTGCTTTTATTATTATATTCTACAAACAAGTATTCATTTTTATGTATTAGATTTGTGTATTCTAGAGTGATTAAACAGAGAAGTATTTATTTATACCGTAAAATCTTTAATATAGTTGAAAAGACAATTTTTTGAAAACTAAGATAATGTAAAATTAATTATAATCTAATATTCTCGGAAGTTAGAGAAAAAAAAACTGCTAACATTTTATAAATGTTGAGTTAAAATTTCAAACTTATGGGATTGGTTACTTTCTAGCGCACTCTCTAATAAAACTATTACCTCAGAGAAAGACATCGTATTTAAGTTAAATAGCTACGGAATATTAACGTTTAGCTTGTATCTTTGCTGAATCTGTTGCGTCTCTTTGGCGAGTTATTTGGTGGTTAATTCATGGTTAATAGATATATAGATATGGTAAATAGATACGAAAATATTTTTGTATGTTAGATCATTTTCATATGCCTATCCCTTAAGTGTAAATATAAGTAAACAAATTTTTATCAGAATCGGATGAGCGGTACGTCAGCACATAAGAGACATACAGACAAACATTGGTTTTTGTTTATATAGATATTGTGATGTTAATACTCATAAAATTCAAATTTTTTAAATAATTTGTTATGCTTCGCTTTTGCTAGTTGAAAATAATTTGCGTACAATATTTTCTTCAATATGTTAGTGAAACAAGAAAAGATGCATGTCTTCTGTTTGGTCATTCCACCTCTTAAAGTTTGTTTCCGACCAGATTTTTTTTTCCCTGAGTTGAATGTCCGTCAAATCTGCAAAAATGATGGGGGAACATTTGATTCTCACACAAGGTGCATAGATCGATTATTTCAGTGATACCCACACGCAATTAAGTATAGGAATTCCATGAATTTGAACCGAAAGAAACATCTTTCAGTACATCTTTGAGGAGAGTGAACCACTTCGTCAGCATCTCTGTCGAAACGAGAGCAGAACCATCTAAATTTGAAGCAATCCGAGGATGGAAATCCGTTGCTGATGAGGCCGTTTATTGCATTGGGACTTTGCCAAAAGAACCTTAACTACCATCAATGGGATTTCATCACGTTCTTAACTCGCAAACCTTGTATAATCCCATTTGAGCAATTTTGTGGTGAGCTGCCATGAGAGGGTATTTTCAATGGAGGCATCATGCTTAGCGTGATTTGATCGCGAGTAATTAAGAATTTTAGTGATGCGATCAAATACCCATTACGTACTCTGTTTAATCTCAAATGATTAATTACATATCTGCTTGCATTCAAGAGAGGGCTCGCCATTTTTAACAGTTATTATATCTGATATTTACTATGTTAAACCTAAAGTATCTATTAGAATTGCAACGAATTTGTTTAGCAAAAGTACTTGATATTTTTCACCGATTAAATGGCTGTGGCTTTCAACTAAATAAGTTAATAAAATGCGATTTTTCATTACTAATGTTAGTAATTTGGGTTCAGCAGAGGTTATCAACTATTTAATTTAAAAATTAGGTCTTTAAATATTTAAAACTAATTTTTAGGAGACATTTTATATTTTTTTTATTGAAATCTGTTGAATTAAAAGACATAACGGCATTAGACGGAAAAGTGAAAGTTTTAAAATTTTATGCACGCCCCGATTTTTTACCGATTAAACGGTTGTTGGTTTCAACAAAATATGTTAATAAAATGTGATTTTTCATTACTAATGTTAATATAGTTTGGGTTCAGCAGAGGTTATCAACTATTTAATTTAAAAACTATGTATTTAAATACTTAAAACTGTCCGAGGAGACATTTAGGAGACATTTTTTAAAAACATTTTTTATTGAAATGTGTTGAATTAAAAGACATAACGGCATTAAACGGAAAAAATTGATCGTTTTAAATTTTGATACACGCACTTCAGAAAAGCAGTGAAAGTTTTGAAAAGACGAAACTTAGTTCTCATCTACAAAAGAAGTTGTTACAAAGGTTGCTTTTTGGCAGCAATAGTGATTAAAGCATATGCATATTTTAACTGAAGTGGGATGGGTGATTTTACATGCAGTATAACAAATATGGCGATAATGCAAATACAGCTTTATATTAAAGCAAGTAGACATGAAACACTCCATTATCACAAGGTATATGAGAACACCTTCCAAGATGTTGCATTTGAGAAGTAGGCTAAAGATGTGTAAGGAAGTAAACTTTACAAGGAAAGTATGACTAAAGGCGTATCCCTACTTTCAGAATAAAAGTGACCGTTATTAATAAATAACTATTAGGATCAATCATTCAGAGCGAATACAGAGTCAATCGTTCACTTGAGGCTGCATAATTGCTTTGATTGTAATGCACATTACCAAATTGCATGCACATTCTTCTCATAATATGAAAGACAAGCACTCTTGACAAGAATGGAACTTTCTTTTTCACAGTCATTTTGAAACGTGAAAAGAAATTCGGTTATTATCTATACTTATAATAAAGCTCAATGTGTGTGTGTGTGTGTGTTGGCGCTCTACAGGCCAGACCGTTGGACCTACAGCTACAAAATTTGGTACATGTATACCTTGGAGGTCCGGAATGTGCACCTCGGAGCCCTTTCTTCGAATTTTTAATTAGAATTTGAATTAATTAAAATTTAAGCGAAATTTCGACGTTTTTCCGCTTTAACTTTTGAAAATATTATTGCACAAACATGATTTTTACATCAATTTAAAGATTAAAAAATTAGCTTTCTAACGATATCAGTTTTTTAATTTATAACGTAATCTTCTTCTTTTAACAAATTTTTAAAGAAATATTTTAATTATGTTTTAGCACGTGACTGGATAAAATAAAAGAATGCCGGAAGTTCAAATAAAAAAATATTATCATCGCAAAATAAATCTAAAGAAATGCAACTTTCAGCACGTGACGGGATAAAATAAAAGAAATATAAAATGTGATATTTTCTTTAAAAAATAAATGCAAAGCAAAGGTTTCTACAATCGTTTGCAATATCTATATCATTAACTCAATAAATCTTTATTTACGGTAAACCTGATTGAATTTAGACAGGATATGCATTGAAATCCCGACTTAATGGCATATTTATGTAATCGTTTGCAATATCTGTATCATTAATTTAATAATTTTTTTCCGTTTCTCGCTTTCTTTAAAAAAACATATTTAATATTTTGGCAACATCATCGAAATTTTTTTTTAATATTTTGGAAGCATAACCCATGGTTAAAACTGACTGATTTATAAAATTAAAGAATATTATTAGGGAAATGTGTACTTTTAGAACTTTCCGTCCATAATCTTAAAGAAAATATTAATTTCAGGTCAATCAATGGCAGGAATTACTTCAAGGCTAATGAATATGTGATTTAATTGAAAATTTTAGGACGCTTTACTCATGGCGAACCAGCTGGTCGCCAAAGGCGGCTAGTTATCAATAAACGCTGGTATAAAAACTTGTCTCTAGTAGAACAGAAATATTGTACAATATGGTATGAAATTGATCAGTATTCGCAATATTGTTTAATATCATATAATGTCGCACAATATTCTACAGTAGAGTGTAACAGACTATCTTACCTGAGAAGTACCATGTTTCTTAAAGGAAAGCGTCTCAGCAAAATGTTTAAAAAAAACGTTTATAAATTCATTTAAAACCGAAAAAAATTTGTTAAGAAAACTCAAGAAACTAAGAAGAATTAGAAAATTCAATAAAAATGCTGTTTACTATTTATTCTAATATTTTTGAGAGAATAGCTAAGAAGAATAGTTAGAGAATAGTTGAGAAGAATAGTTAAAATATGCAGCAAATGATGGAGCAACGGAATTATGTTTGAAAAAAAGCTTCAAATTTCCACGATGTTGCAGTATATAGTTTAGCATAAAATCATGAATAAAAGAAAAAAAAAAAAATGATAAATTTTTCTAGAAAAATTTAATTTAGATTGACCAATGGCGTCATTTACTTATTGAAGATTGAATGGAGCTATAATAAATATTGTAAATTCAAGTATAGAAAATCAATAATTAAAGTATTTTGTTCGATTAGAAAAGTAAAAGACATTCATAAAAGGATAAATTATACGTGCTTTATTTAATAATTCATTTTTTCTTCAACCCGTCGATTTTTGCCCTTTAAATTTAAACGAAATTGTATTACATGCAGGAGAATGAACTTTTGACCAGAATAAAATTTCTTTTATAACTCCAGCACAAAAAATTTCAGCGTTGGAGGAGGGTTTTATTTGGACCATTTTTTAATTTATTTTCTTTTTTTTTGTTTAATGAATTGCATTAGTTTTCTTGATTGGTATAAAATTTTTTTCTTAGCCCAACAAAAGGATTATTATATTCGGATCGTAAATACGATCAAATAAAAATATTTTAAAGCAAAATCTTCTGTACAATATCGTAATATCAAGCAATAAAAACACAACCTATATTAATTCTTTTATACGAAACCTCGAACTAATAAAAATGAATTTCTCTCGAATGAATTTTTTATTCTTTCATTTTGAACATAAAAGAAACTCTCATTTTACTTTTTTTTATTTTAATCCTTCTCTGCTTTTATTAGATAAAAAATATTAACAAAATAAAATGATCGACAAAAAGGATAAAAATAGTTCCCCCTTTTTCTTGGGTTGAAGCAAAATGACGCCGTCAATAACATTAACACTTTTGAGATAAAGTTATTATGGTTCATTTTTCTTTTCATGGCACGTGCTTCTCCATTCATCTGTTATCCCATTTTAGACTTAATTGTAATTGATTAACCCAACTGAAATGCATTGATGGAAAATTTTAATCGAACGTCTCAAACCATAAACTAACCGGCGAGGCTAAGTAATTTACGATATGACTTTCCTAGTGAGCCTACAGGTATTAGATTTAGAAGGTGTAATATGTATCTGTTCGAGAATTTTTCAAGAAACTCGTTCATTTTATTTCAGAATTTCATCAGCCTCTGAAACATATCTTATATTATCTTCTTTCGATTTTTTTTTATCCAGCGTCGTTTTGTTGAAATATATGACGGGGGGCGAGAATGTAAATGAGAGTAGTTGTTTTATTTGCTTTTTTTATTTAATATTAACTAATGAATATTCATTTTTGACTGGCTAAAAATTTATTCTTGGATAAAGAGAACATAAAAGAGAACAAAGTAATTTGTAGATAATCTTTTAGGAACTTTGCGAGGGAAAATTCATACATAAAAGAAAATAAAAGGAACTGAGCTTTTATCGAGTTAATTATTATCGAACAAATTTTGTTGGACATATTTTTTAGATACTAGAATTCTGATGTCTTTTTTACAACAAAATCATATTCTTGGAATAATTATTTCATTAACTGAATAAAGTGTTGTATGGGCTTCATTTTTTAAACTGATAGATAAACGTTATTTAATATAAAGTTATCAATAGCTAAATAGCTCCAAAAGCTCTTATAAAATATTTTTTAATCTTAAAAAAAGAATCCCAAAATTTGAGTTTATCTGATGACTAGAAATTTATGCGAATTCCAAATGTGTGATGTTTAAAATTAATATTGAATCACTTAGTTACAATATAGAGTATAGGAAAGAGGGCGAAAGCAGAAATTAATTGGAAAATGCTATAACAGTAAAATCATGGAAAAATTGCATTTCAAAAGATAATTTTAAACATGTTAATACATAGAGTTGGTGATAAATCAAAACAATTTTATATGTTTATTAGTGTATTTTAAAGTAGAATTTTTTTCATTTTATTTAGTTTTTAATTTTTTTCCTATTAATTTCTAAATAATTATTGTTAATATAATATTGTCCAACTAATTATATTGTTAAAATCTAAATTAACATTATTGAATCTTGATATTAGTTTTTCTTAAATTAGTAAATCAGAATGCGAGGGAAAATACCTTCGGTTTATAAAATGTATTTGACAAATAAATACGTCGATTTACAGTATTCCACAAATCTTTGAAGAAAGCCTCGAGAGTATTTCGATATCTGTAAACTTACAAGTCATAAACTCACTTCTCGTGAGTGGGTAAAATACTTTTGCTATCGCATTTTCGCATACAATATTCCGCAAATCTTTGAAGATAACCTCGAGAGTATTTTGATATTTGTCAAATAATGAGTCATAAATTGACTTCTTATGAGTGGGGAAATGCTTTCATTACTGCATTTTAATTTCGAAGTCAGTCATTGAAACATCCTTAGTGTTTTCGAAAAACGTACTATTTCATAATTACTATAGATGAATGCACGATACTGGAATTTAGATAACTTTTTTTAACACCAACTTTAGAAAGAAAATCTTCCAAAATAAGGAAGATAAAGACAAAACTCTATCAGACATTCACTTTAGTGTTATATCATGGTTCACTAAATTACAAATCTTTAGAAAAAATCAGCAAAAATTATTATTTCTCTTACTGTATAAAGCTAATGTTCAATTCAATCATGCGGATATCTCTTTTTCTGGTATTGACAGATCAAATGCAGTTTACATAATCCTTGGGATTTAGATTTCTCTGTAGCATCCTCCAATTTTGCAATACATGTGACATTTTATAAAACTAACATTTTTTTAAACTATAACAAGGGTCTTTTTTTTTCTTTCTGTGTGACGAAATTTTGGAATTTTTAAAAATTTTATTTGCATGTTTTTCAGTCCTTACTTTAGAACGCATCTTAGTATTTATCATAGAATATGCAATATATTTTTTTCTTAGATTTAGAATTAGGTGGCATCATATACAATAGTTTCTAAAATTGCAACAATTTGGGAATTTGTTTAATAATAACTGTTCCGGTTTTTCAACAACTACAAACTATCACTGTCAAGGAGAAAAAAAAATAATGTCTTCTCTTTAATTAATTAATTAATTAATGTCTCTCAAGTAAATGTCTTCTCTTTTGTGAATGAAATCCTTTTCGTTCAGTTTTAAGTACTTTTTTCCGAGCAATAAAATGTATACAAAATATTTATTTCTACGATTTGTTATATAAGTTTGTTATATATAACACACGAAATGTAATGAAAAGTAAATGATTTTTTATATAATAGTTACCAAGTCAAATGGCAATTTTTTTTTTCA
This sequence comes from Argiope trifasciata, assembly GCA_026543055.1. Lineage (NCBI taxonomy): Eukaryota > Metazoa > Arthropoda > Arachnida > Araneae > Araneidae > Argiope > Argiope trifasciata. The sequence continues at coordinate 3,950 of JAPMOQ010020366.1, read as the reverse complement.
TAAATACTCAATTTCAGTTTTGATGCATTTCATAGTAAAACTATAATTTTACAGAATTGAATAATAAAATTTTTTTAATATAAACCAATTTTCATTTGTTTTCTGGCTTTGAATATGTTAAGCATTCGAAAAAGAGAGTATTCCTCACACGTCGCAGAGTAAAATGTTGGATTCCACGGGAAGTCTTCATATTCGAACAACTTATTTGTTCAGTGAAAAAAAATTATTTGATGGTATTTTGCTCATTGATCTCTGATGACATTTCTGCTGATTATCTCAAGCACCAAAAGCATCAAAAACACAGTATAAACACAAAACACTATATGTTTTGAAGTTTAAAGCACAAAACACTATATGTTTTGAAGTTTAAAGAACAATTCTTATATATTTTTGTACATAACATAGCATACGTTTTCATTTCGTTGTCGCAACGTCCAATGAATTAAAACATTTTTTGTATTTTAAAACAGACAACATGAAACTAAAATCTCAGTACACGTGTTAGCTAATGACCTTTTATATTCACTTGTCACTGTATAAAGTTGAAATTGCTTCCCATCAGAAGAAATTGTCAATGCACAAAAACATTTTCTCGAAATTGTTATTCAGCAACAGTTGGAGAAAATTTCACTAAGTTTACTGATATATTTCTTTTAATATAGGCAACGTATGGGAATATTCATTACTTTTATCACTCTATATTGATCATGAAAGGCATCAAATATTTTATAACTCTGAACTCCTTTTCTTCTGTCCAATAGGTTTTTGCACTTGTATTACCTTCGGTTTTCACAAGAATATCAGAGCTTCCAAATTCTTCTGTTTTCCACTATTGCCTTCATTACTTTCGTATATCTTTAACTGGAACCACGCGTACTTCCAAGATAATGAAGAGCCTTAGGTTGGAAAACCCCTAGTTTAGTTATATTAGTGTCTTGTTTAAAAATACGAAAAAACATTTTGACATTAATCTGAAAAGATAACGAGGCTTCTCGACATTTTTATACAGCATTAGTTGGAGATCATTTCACTTGGACAGATTTAGCGGGCGCAAAGATCGCACATACTTGCTTAAATAGGATATCGAGCATCATATATTCCCGTAACTAGAACTTAGAGTTTACGACATCAATTCTCGGAAATTTTATTAGTAACTTTATAAAAGTCATAATTGATAATTTAATTTAAATATTACTGAAGATTCAAATAAGAGCAAAATATAATGTGAAAATAAGAGATTAAATCTGTTGCTATTTCTGAGATATTTGTATTTTTTCTCCTGTCCTTTGCCGACCTACATTACTTCAGTAAATAAAATTATACAAAACACCCCAGCATAATTTACAAATTAATTTCCTTTTTCTCCAAATAATGAAGCAGGTACAAATTTCTGAAAACCCTCAACTTATTCGGATAATTCACAACCGAAAATCTCTTAATAATGAGGAAATATTTGATCTCAAATAAGTATCCCGAACCTTTAATAACCTTGTTAAAAGCATGTACATCGGTTATCATATCGTTTATCGATTCCTGTAAAAAAGTAAAAAAAAAACATAAACTGAGAAATATCTGAAGATTAGTGATATTTTAATAGATGTGCCTGTATTCTGAGAATTAGAGGAAATGAATTATTTTTATTTTCATTTCCATTTGCATACTTGTTTCTCTTGAAGAAACACACGAGAGAAATATGTGTGTGGGTTTGCTAGGGTTTTTAATTAGCCATTTCTCTTTTGTGTAAACAGAGGGAATTTTCTTTTTTTACCTAGGTAATTAAAACGCATGCAGTTTGCATCGGTGTATTTTTTCTTCCTTTTTAATTCTCTGCGTAGTAAGACAAAGCAAATTTGGTTTAATGAATATATATGTTAGGAACTTTGGCGATTGATAATTTGCTCTGTGCCTTCTAATACTTTTACGTTTCATTCAAATTAGATTAAATTCGAACTATATTCTTTTATTTAAAATTTAGATGACAAATAGAATTTATTCTATTTTCATTTTAAAATTAGTTTTTTGTGTTGCTTGATTATTAAAGGCCGAATTGTTATCTCAAAATAATTTTGCAGGGTTTATTTTATGTTGTCTTTCTTAAGAACTACTCTTGCATCATCGTGATACTGAAATAGAAAATGCTTTTTATATCAACATTAATGATTACTATTGGGTATTATTAAGCTTCTTGCTATAAAATAGATTGCCCTTATGCAAACTGTTATAGATTTTGGTCTTTTAAAAAATTTAGAATTTAGCCTCACACATCTATGACGTAATACACATAAGTGAGCAAAATGAATTTTATTCAATAAAATATGGAATTAGAATAGTTTAATAAGGATATCAAGTATGAAATATCGATGTCTGTAAATTTGTCAACATATATTTATCTAACGAATTGCGCTCGCGTATTATGAAAGACTTCAGAAAATGACTGTGTTTTGAGCACGTCATCTCATATACAACGGAACACTTAATAATCCCTATATAGTTTAGGATTTTTTATCTCAATCAAAATATAACATGGTCGCTAATATATTCTAACACTATACACTTTTCTAATAAATTTAATCGGTTTATTTCATATTTCCCGTATTTGTTCTAGGCATATACTAAGTGCTGCTTGTTTAAGAGAGAGGTAGAAATGAAGCAAAAATCCCAGTTTCATCCCAATTGAATTGTTTGACTGAATGATTATCATCGCATTAAAATCTTGATAACGTAAAGAGAAAATGAGCCTTTATATGTGATTATGAAAGATAACAACTTTCGCGAAGATCTTTTATATCTTTAATATGACACACGAGCGATTTTGTTATTCAATTTTTTAAAGATCATGATTAGTTTATTCATTAAAAGGATTTGTCATAACATTCATTCTTTTAAATCATCCTCGTCTGAATGGAACAGATAACTGTGAACCGAAATTTTTACCACTTTGAAAATTACACAATTTCTTTCGAAAAGAAAATTTTTTGAAATTACCTTAGAATCAGTCTCGGAAAACGAATTTATTCGCAGTATCTGTTTCGTGAATTTTGAAAAGAAGTTGAATGGTTCTTTTTTTCAAAATTAGGGACGCTCATTTCTCGCCACTTTTTTGAAGCAGTGGATAGACAAACAGAAAAATTAATATCGGCAGACTAAGCAAGCTGCATAAATAAGAAATTCTAGATTGATCTAGTTGATAACAGAATAAAAAATAATGCATCTTTTTATACTGCTGATGAAGAGGTTTAAACCCACCTTCTTAAAAACAGATGTCTTTGACTGGTGTCCGTGATTAAAAATCACTGATGTAATATATTAAAAAATCTTTCAGTGGAACGATGTTTTTTCTCATGAAGAGCTGTACACTTTAATTTAAAAATCAATAAACACGTAAATTATCTTTAACATTTTTCAATTGGTACCTAAGTAGGATGTAATAAAATTTATCACAAAATTTATTCCTATTTTCATTAAAAGGCTTTTGCATTTAGTTTAGTTGTATACATGTATGTACTCCTTAATACATTAAGATTTCCGCAGAGTTGTAGGTACAATAAATGGAATTTTCTTTTCTTTCTGACGAAAACCAGTAAATGATGAAAGTTTTCTCACAAACTGATATTTTTGTACTTCAAATTTTCAATTACTTTCAAATAGGTATTTCGAATTGTATATACATTAGAAATATGAAAATAACTTTAAATGCCTATTAACAAATTATCCAATTTAATTTGCATTAAATTTGGCATTACTGATGTGCTTCAATCAAAAAAGAAGTTATGAAGACTGAAAAAGAAGCTATACCCATTAAATCATGCAAACGAAAAAAAGAAATGACAGCGTGGAAGTTTCATCTGAGTTCCAATTACTAAAAATATTTTGTAAAAGAGCTTGAGGCAAAAATATTATAATTTCCTGATCATGAATCCAGATTCTGGCAGAGACGCCTAAGACGGTGA
>JAPMOQ010020332.1:0-15524 GCA_026543055.1 Argiope trifasciata | reverse complement strand
TAAATATAAATCAATTTATACTTACTTATATTTAATGTAAATATCTCTATCCAATAAGTAGATTTAAAATAATTATTCGCCATCATTTTCAATATCACACCTTTAATCTTTTTTTTTTTTTTAATTTTAAGAATCAGCTTAAGTTTTTGTTGCAAGGATGCCTTTCTTTTTGCTATTTAACATGTTTCTTAAATTTTTTTGAGTACGCTTTAAATTAAATAGCACTGCAAACTGAATCAGCATCCAATGATGTGGCAAAGTGAGCAGCGCCTAGAGCATGTGATCATTTCACTCTCAATTTCCAACTGGATTTATCAAAGGCAAGTGGGGCCAGGGACATATCATTGTTTTTGCCTTCTCCTTATATTTCACTTTAAAGAGTGCTCTAACATTTAGTTTTTAACGAGGCCCTTAAGATTGGCTTCGGAATATCTATACTCTCGCTGCCTGATTGTTACCCATTGTCATCATCCCTTGCAAACTTCCGATAGCTCAGTTCTATCTTTAACATAAGGGAGAGACAAAGATCTCATGGCAAAGTTTTGGGTCGTGCGGTGGTTTTTATATTTATACTACAGCTCGAAAAACGTGGAGAATAAAAATTAACAGTCTTTATTTGTACGGAAGCTACGAGTAAACAAGTGAATGAAACACATTTGGCGCCTTGTTTTAGACACACAATGAAAAGAATACGTTAACATTCCTTCTACCTTTCCCTGTAGCAGAAACACGAGCATTGTTTAAGAAGCCTGAAGTAGACAATTATTCCTCAAAAATTGATTGGTGATTTTAAAGGATGCCTAAAGCTATTAAGAACTATTCTTAGATTTAATTATTTGATTTTTTTTTCTTTTTGCATACACAGTATGTATTTTTTTAGCTTTCATTCCTATCTAGCGAATATTTAAAAAGTAATACTGATTGCCTTGAATTTCCTTAAATCTTAAAGTGAAAAATACAAAAATATATTATCTATATTGATTTATTTAAAACTCAAAAAGTAATTATGGAATTTATTTTTCCACGGTTTTTTGAATTTTGCTCTGATTGTTTTCATAGGAATTCTTATTTATTTTTATGTATAAGATTATATTTCTACAAAGTTCTATAAGGATCTTTTAGCATCTTGCCAACTTCTTTCAGCTTCTATCTTTCATTCTTTTCTTCTTCTTTTTTCCATAGGAACGAATAATAAATGTGGGGAAATCCAGAAATGTTTTGAACAGGCAGGCATATGATTCTTTTTTGCACTACTCAGATTTTTTTTTGAATTTCTGTATTTGATAACGCATTTCTATTTTTTTCTTTTAGAAAATGACCATTTGTTTCAAACCGAATTTAATGATTAATTTGAGAGATACTGATCATTATTTAACTATTGAATAATCGGAAATCGGAATTATCTCATTTTATTAATATTTTTTTAAATGCTGGATGGTGAAAAAGTTGAGGTTTGCTAATATTTTTTTTCTGAACGATTTTTAAATTTGTATTTGATGCTACATTACCTCGGAAACGTTGAATTAAGTATTTTCTGAATCGAAATTTATTATTCTTGATATCGATTATTCTTTTGTATAAATTTATTCGTTTATTATTGCTTATCTAAACACATTTATCGAACTTCTTGGTGTTTATGTTTGGAAAAATTCATTATTTTACGAAATTTTACTAAATAAAAATTTTAAAATTTCATACCAATCCCGTATCATGCCTGTTTTTTTTCTATTAGTGGATAACTATTTCTTTCAAATCAATTTTAGTAATTATTTTTGATTTGAGTGTTCATGAGCATTATGTGTAGAGAAATTCCACAGTAAGAAAACCACGCTTTTAATATAATTATGTATAGATAAGTTTAAAATGTATTACAAATAATTATATTAAGCACTCAGTCCTTCTCTCTCATGCTATTTTACTGTAACTTTCTTTAGTTAATCTGTGATAATCATATCTATATATTGTCTAGATGGGCACCTTATTTTCTCCCAAGAATATTGCAACGCAAATTAGAGGATTTAAAAATAAGATACATCCAAGAAGGAATAATTTCAAATATCCTTTTTTGTAAGATTAAAGCCATAATAAAATAAGGAATATAATCTACATTACTTGTATTTAATACAGAATACAACTTTCAGTATTCAGGTATTAATCAAGGGATTTACATGGGAAATGTATTAACTTAAAATAGCTATCTTACATATCGTAAATACGTGATTAAATGCATTAGTTTATGAGTCATCAGGAAAAAGCCCACAAGACAATTTTTCAATTTACTTCCTGGTATACTGAATTTAAATTACGGCCTTGCAATATTCATTTAAATTTAGGATTTAAAAAGTGGAAAAATTCAACAAGTGATTGAAAATTCCTTAATAATTATAACAAGATATCGTATGATATTTCCACAACATACCGAATGATGTAGAATCGTGAAAATATCGTAATCTGGCAACACAATGCAATAGTGCAGAATTGTTCTCAGTCGTTTCCTGTTATTCAAAGTTGTAAATTAGGCTACTAGCTTAGAACTGTGATGTACATTTAAATATATTTTGACATCACCACAGTCTCAGAGCAAGAAGTGAATGCTTGTAATCCTACACGAAACAGCCGCTGATAATAACATTACTGCAGAAAATCTTGGGTTATTCTACTTTTGTAAGAAATTTTTATTTAAACCTTTAGGTCCAGCTTATAAACTTGCTGAGAATCTATAAGTTATATTTAGCAAGTATATACAAGCAATATAATATTTTTATTGTAATAATTAGAAATAAATTTCAAAATCAATACAATACAATAAATGCCCTAACGATGAGAATACAACGCATTTCTCTCTTGTCTTCATTTTTTCCCCCATAATCAATCTAAGAAACGTAGATTTAAAATTGGTGCTAGCTTGTTAAGTGGGTAAGAAAACCATTACCCTAATTTACGAAGAGCTTTACTAGAGATTCAAGATCAGTCCTTGTTTAAATCTTTTTGCTATTTGACTCTTTCCCTTGTCTTCCAACTACTTCGTCTGAAAGAAGAAGAAAAAAAGACTTCGTGAGCATTTTTTTCTTTTTTATTCTAATAGTATTTCAAGTTGCAGAGTAACCCAGTTTTTAAACGGGAGCTTCGAACAGTTCATGAGACAAACCTTTCGATAACCGAATTTAAAATAACGGCTGTCCTTAATACTACTTTATCTTGTTGCTATTTCCTCAGAAAACGGGATGCTGTAACCATCGTTAACGCCTTCTGCAATCTTCTGCCACTTTGGAGACTGATATACTATTTTAAGACCACGACGTAAAAGTTGGCAAACTTCTGACGTGAGTAAAAAAGATAATTTAGATGTGTGTACTTAACATATGACATTGTGGGTTTTATGAACAAAATAAATATAAGCGTGACGTGCACAACACACACTAACTACTAGAAACAAGAGATTGAGCAATTTTTTTTATCTATCGCAAGATTGCAGTATTTTTACTTTTTTATTGTTCCGAGAGCTCTCACATTCATTACAATGAAATTTTAATTCGCCTTCATTCATCACAAATAGCGCCATCTGTTGACTGATTCCTAAGTTACATAATTAAATGAAACGTTTGAATTATGTAATATTTAGCATTTAAAAGAAAAATAAATTGGTATGCATATTATTCCATGATAATATTCACTCTGTTATAGTTTTCTAAACTAATTGATTAAAAATGAATGATTATTCTTTTTGACACTAATATTTAATTCAAGAGCAGGAAAAATTGTTATATTTGGTTTTAATGTTTTAAAAAAAGTAAAGAAGATCACAAAACAACCGTTAGAGGAAACATAAATTCTTTTAAATATTTACTATATTATAAAAATATTGTTTTTTACTCATTCTATTGAGTACAGTACGATTAAACATTACTCCGAATATCTTGAATAACTGTCGCTCATGGAGCTATGTTTTATAAAACTCTCTTATTAAAAAAATTCTAAGGTACAGCATGGCTTTGGTTTTTATAGATATAATACAATGCAATGAATAGAGACCAAAATTGGAAGATGTTTGTGAATAAAAAAAACATTCTCACCCTTTTTAAATTGTTTTTAAAAATAAATTTATGTGTCAAATGAGGAGTGCTTTATGAGGTAAATGTAAAAAATGTTAAATAAGTTTTTAGTGTCATTATGAAACTTCTCTTTTAATACATAGTTCATTTACTTTTACATTTAAACATACTTTTAATTCAATCAACATATTATTTGTTTTAATAAATTTTTTTTCATTAATTATATTTTTATTAATATTTAAGTTAATAATTATATTTTGATTTATTTAATATTTATTTTAATAATTTAATAGAAAAACATAGTAATTCAGATATTTTATAATTAATAAAATCTGCTTAATAAATTAATGTTTTTGTAGGTAGGCTAATAACATTTTCTCTTGACCTGCCTCATTCATTGCATGTATTAAATATTTCCTGAATGCGCTGATTTTGGTATGATCTTCATCGAAATGAATTTTGGCATGCCATCGCTTTATTTCAGCTTCATCCTTGATAAAAAACGTGCTGCAAAGCGAAAATGAACCTAGCAGACAAATTAATTTCACAGGAAATACTTAGCAATTCATTTTATCGGAATGTTGCTTCATGACCTGAAATTTATACGATCGTAGTCAAAACAAAAACCTTATCTTTCAAAAAAAAGTTCACTTTCGACTCCTTTAAAAATGCCGTATATGCAATACTTGTTTTAACCCCCGTACTCTGTGGGTTTAACTGTGTGAATATTGTAGTTCTATTTTATCACTTGGATGACTGCTTTTCAAATTATGCCGATGTCTGTGTCCTTCCTTGTTGGATTTTCTTTTATTTTATTTAAAGTTTTCTTCTGACTAATATATACTTACGGCATTTTAGTCTTTTGTACTCTACTAAGATATCAAGTCCTTTCTCCTGCATCAATATAGACAATGAATCTCAACATTAAATTAGCGCTTTGCGTTTGACATGTGTCGTATTCACATAATTCGATTCCTTTAGTATTTGAGGGTGTAGATGTTCTGCATGTGGTATTCAACTGCTACATCTATGTTAATGTAACATAATACACATTTATTTCCGAAATAAGTATTGATATTTAATTTATTTCTAAACGAGTTAACTGCAAATTAATATACTGATAGACTTATGTATATTGAACAACAAAAATAAGCAAATTTTATTTCCTAGTGACCAATTGTAAATTGTCACATTAAACTTTTCTTTTTATTTCCATTGATTTAGCAGATGAATCCGGATCATTAAGCTATTTTAGTACTGGAGCTCAAGCATTTATGTAGAAATACTTCTTTCATTACAAACGTTCCGCAAGTTATCTGATGCAAACTATAACATTCATATGGTAGAAGTAGAGAAGAGCAAATTTTTTAGAGAGTGCAAATAATTCTATTTTAAATAAAAAAAATGGTAAAAAAATACAAATTTAAATTAAAATGCAAAAGACCCATTGCAAAAATTACTTGACATATACATCTATTCGAGATGCAGATTATATTAACGGCGCAGTTAATTTACAACATATTATTAAAGACCAATCTAAAGCAAAATTGCTGATGGCAACATAGTGAGATTTGTGAATTTCTGCAGATCGAGCCAGATTCTTACACCTTCATATCATTATTAATTATAATTTAATAAATTAAATAAAAAAATTATAAAAAATGACTTACTTTTTACTGAAAATGACATTTGACAAAGAATGTGTTTTAATAAAGAGAGAGATTAAAAAATACAAAAAAAAAATTAATGATTTCAAATCATAGAGCTGATATATAAATGTAGAATGAGTAAAACATACAGCTGATATAGCTCTATGTTTTAAATAGGGAAGTAAAAGAATCCGAGTCACATTACCGAAAAAAAGCGCTCTTTGCTTTGAAATGAAAAACAAATGGCATAATTAACATTGCAGACTAATACACATTTTTAATGCCAGAGAAATTTTCACTGATTTTATACACCGAAAACAAATACCATTTTAGTGTTTGTCTATAAGTTCCTGTTTATACGATATAAGGGTAGTATCATGCTAATACATTTAATTTAAGTTAGGATATAGATTTTAAGTTTAAAAAATTCTTTTCCTTAATAAATTATTAAAAATTATTTAAACAACTAGAAATTATAGAAAGGCATCTGTAAATTTATGATGATTTAATTTTAAATAAAAGGAGTGAAAGGAATAAATTAAAACTAAAGGAAAAAATATTTTGTTTCACTCTGAAAGCTTATTCTATTTGACATTCATAAGTGAATTCTGTTAGTAGTGTCGTTTTTGCAGACTTCAAAAATGTATAAGAATTCGTTGTGAGCTGGTTTCGATTTCTCTTTGTTTTTCTGTCCTGATGAATTGTTCACCATTAGTACTACCAAGAATTTTATGGGAATTCAATAAATGGCCGTGAGAATGCTACTGTAGTATTCCTTGAGATATTGTACAATCTCTACAAAAGATTGAACGTTCTGCACACCGGACGATAACGGTGCAATACTTTAAGTATCTTATGCTATTAGGATAATGAGCCTTTATGCTTATATTACAACGGCGGTCTCAGAAGCTGTTAATTAAATCAGCATAATTTTCAGCTTTATGTTATTTAGGGAGTTTTTGAGAGCACGGATAAATGATATCCATTCTTTTCATTGTGTCTCTATCACAGAAGCCACAAAATGAGGATCGATCTTTTATGAACTGTCTGATTTAAGGCATATAAAAGATTCCAGCATTAAGTTTTTATCAACTTATTCTAGGATTTTGTATGTCTTGCTTATAGACAGTAAGAATTGTTTTGATCAAATGATAAAGTAAATTTAACCGTTTTTTAAATTTTAACTTCATATGCAGCGGAAACAAGATTGTTCCGTCTCATCCGAATGTCTTTCTTTTTCTTACTATGTTCTCTCTAGTGGATCACTTTTCTTTGTACATTGATAATTTGGTTTTGCTGTCTCGCAGATACATGAAGTAAAAATATTTCAGGAATCCCCTAGCTGACCTAGGAGATAGTTAATCATTTTTAAGTCCACAGAATTAAACCATAGGTATTTATGCAGTTGAATCCTCTTCATGATCAAAGCTATGGTATCAGATTCTCTTTTTGTATTCATCATATGACTTTCTGTGTGAGAAAAAAATATTCTTCTTATTCTTTTTTGACTTTCAATATGATTATTTTTGTTTGAGATTCGAATTTGCTGCATGAATTTTTTTATATTTTATAATTTATTTAATCTAAAATAATAGAGCCAACAGAAAAAAATGCCTTAATATTTCAAACTAGCAAACTAAATAAAGCCGAAATACGTTTTAAAAAAATTCAGGACAGAATTATATATATTTGCTTTCTATGTTTTAGTTAAAAGTTTCTGGGGATCTGAAAGCCGTCACAAAGAATTTCTCATACCTTAAATATCTATTTATAATAATCTACTACGATAGGAAAGATAAAAAAGGCTACACCTGTTTTCACGCCCTCTTTACGACGTAAAAGCGTGAAGCACACGTGAAAATTGCGCATTGCAGCTGAGAGGAACTCTCGTGCTTTGTATTATCAAAGCGTTTAAGTCCTATCAGGACGTTTGCACCTTCAGAAGGACACTCAAGATAAAGGTCCATGGTATTTCATTGACAAAAATGTTTCGGAGCTTGTATTTACTCTCAAAGATAAAAATGGTTTGGAAGCACCAAAGTGTTTTATTTTCATTGTTGTTATCAATTCTAATTATATTTTCAAGTTGACGGTTTTTCCAAAGAATCAAACAATTCTATCAAAAAATAAATATACAGAGCAAAGAAAGAGCAGCGGAAGCTAACTTTCTCGTTTGATTTAAGATTTTACTCTGTTTTTTTCATTTCTATACCGAATTGCGCTTCGAGAAAACTATTGCAAACTTTTTTCTTCTCGAGTTAGAATTTATAGTTTAACCAGGTAGTTCTACATTTAATTAAGTCTTTTACAATAAAGCTTATACGAAATTCTGTATTAACTGATTTGGGGAAAGAAATGACATACAGAAGTCGCAGTTTATTGCGAAGATAATAGATATTGTAAAGTATATATAAATCATAATACATTTGGGATTTCATTATTATTGGATATGGAGGATGGATAAGATTAAAGATAGCTTTCAAGATGAAATATAAGATTGTCTGGCTAATAATTTTACCCAAATTCTTTGAAATTATTTAAGATTTACAAAAGCATACAAAATACAAACAGTTCTATTCATAAAAAGAATCGTAACATCAATTTTACTGTTCTTAAAACTACATGTACATGCACTATATTATCATAATTTTTTTTAAATAACGTAATCACTAATTAATTTTTAATAGTAATTTTTCTGCGAAAATATAAGCATGATTTAAATAAAAATATGAATTCATGTCCAAAATTAAAATCACAAGCAATTTTTTCACAATTGTAGCAGAATGTGAAATCTAGCCATCTGAAAAGTTTTGCCTACAGTATTGTGAACATTACATTTAAATCGCAAGATAAACTAATTACATTGAAAATAAGTTCCCGTAATCGTTTATATCATTCACTGAAATGGAGAGCCATCGGCAATTTCAAGTGAAGTGGGCTTGGTAGTTATAAATGAAATTAAAAGTGGCATGCAGGTTGCGGAATAAATTCCAAATAAGTGGTACTACCATCAGGTGGCTATACCAAAGTCACTCAACATATATGTAATCAATATTTCATTTAAGAGCGTGATGATATAGATAGACAACAGCCAAAGAGCTTTATGGAAACCTTGTTGCTTTCTCTAAAAAGAATTTTCTTAAAAACAGTATACAGACGCATGGTAGAGTGGGTCATTTAAAGCCTACACCGTGGAACCGAGTACATCACTTTTGAACACATCAAGAATGAAGATGCTTTGTTTTTGCTGATAAGTTGAGATTTAGTTCATAAATGTTTAATTTGAAGCTCTCTATCATCCTTCCGTCCTGAAGGAGATCTGCCATTTTGGTGGCAGATGAAATCAGGTCGACCATTCGCCCATTTCTATATTTCTTTACTGCAAATAATATCACTGCATAGCGCTGTAGTAAAGGAATTCTTGAAGCCTGTATTAAGTGTTTCCGGAATATTGCAGGTTTGAACTTATTTTACGTAGACATTAATGTGAGGTCACATAAAACTCATACTGTTCGTGATTTTTTTTGAAGATAATATTATATTCGCAGAAGAGATTGGCCTACAAAATTTCCGGATCTTAATCTTCTAGAACATTCTTCAGATAGTCAAGGAAAAACCATTGTATAGTGACATTCTCTTCCTGGAACTCTCCAGGCGAATTATTGCCACAAGCTTTTCTCAATACTCTCATCAATAACGTAACGACTCGTTGCAAGTCTTGATTACTGAAGTTAGACTTCATATTAAGCGAAACTTTTCCCAGAAATAATATATTTTGCTTTCACCTTTTTTGATGTAAACTGTATTTCAACCGATAAATCTATATTCTTGTGTTATTATATTCTTCATTATAGTGATAGCTCTATGTTCCCAATTCCAATGTAAACCAAATATTTCTCCATTTGCAAAAATATTCCATATTAATGAATTTATCGTTTAGTGAGAATAGTATCGTTTGCAATAAAATGTATCTGCCTCTTCCTTTCTTTTTTTTACTTCGTTTTTATTTTCAGTCAGTCATTGCGATTTTGATCGTCTGTAATTCTAGAAACGAAATTAATATCATGAAAAAATAAACGTATAAAATAATTATTAATCATTTGCTTAGTTTTCATAGTTTTACTTCTTGTTATTGTAGTTATGAATTCACTGACATGTATCATATCATGGATGGTGTCTTGAAGGTTCTAATAGTTTTCAAATAAAACATTTAAAATTACTGCTGACAACAAGATATTTTTAAAAAATGGCGCGGGTAAAATCTATACCAATCTGTTAGAAACAATCTTAATCTCAAATTCTTTCTGAATACCGTTCAGAAACTTTCAGCTGAACATAACCTGTATAAAGTTGTTCTTAATTATGTCTTGCACATGATATTCATCTATTGAAGAATTCAACGAAGTCGATAAGAGAAAATCTTCGATTTTTTTAAACATTATTTCATGTTTTCATACTTAGAAAATCAAAAATATCAAATCATGTACTGTGGCTCAAAAAATTGAGAGTACACCTTATTTTTACTTGATAAATCCGACTTTCTATATAAATAACACATTACCGAGAAGTGCAACCCTGTTTTTATTTTTACACATAATAAATGGTTTAGTTTGGAGTAAAAATAAGGAAAAATTTTAATTGAAAAGTTTCAAAAGCATTTAAAAAACTTTCACTGATGTTTACCTCAAAAAATTGAGAGTACACCATTGAAATTTTTGCAATATTTCGGATTAAAAGAAAATTATAGAATACGCTTTCATGTTTTTTTTGGTTCTTATAATGGCTTCTAAATATAATGGTGCCAATTTGATCAATTTTGGGTGGTCTGATGGTATTTCCCCCATTTTTTTGCAACATTTGTTTTGAATGGGTTTCGTTTCTAATTTTATGATTTTGAACCACTTTTTCGGGTATGGCCCTAAAAAATTTTACGGCATTGTTGTATGTGTACTGTGGTAACATGTGTAACTACTATTTACAACGAAAAAGACATAACATTTTGACATTACGTGCATTCTGTTTAGGTCGTTGTCCTGCTGGAAAATAAAATTTCAATAAAACCCAAATTTTGAACAATTTTCTTTAGATTGCTTCGAAGTATATTCAAGTAAACCATATGGTTTATAATGCCATCGATAAGAATGAAATTTTTTATTTTGGATGAAGCCATACATACAACTTCAAATTACGATGGAGTCACTACCATGTTAATTGTAGGACGTAATTTTTTGGGATCAGAAACAGTATTAGGCTTCCTCCATAAATTATGATAGCTATCACTGAAAAAAATGTTAAGTTTTCTTTCATTATTAAATACAACTCGCTTCCACAAGTTTTAGGTCTTCAATTGATGAGTTTTTGAAAACTGCAAATGCTTATTTTGATTTTTCAAGTTGATGAACGGTTTCTCTCTAAAAAGGCGACTTTTATATCCAGTTTATTTAATGGCATTTCACATAATTTCAGTATTTACATTTCTGCCTATTATGTGAAAAGCTTCTGCAGCAAGTAGGATGAACCATATGATTGCAGCAATCTAAAGAAAAGTGCTAAAAATTTGGGTTTAGATGGACATTTCATTTTTCAGCAGGACAACGATTTCACACAGAATCCACGTTAAGTCTAAATTTGGTGCCTTTTCGTTGCAAAAAGCAGTTGCACACATTACCACAGTATCCGGTCATCAATGCCAAATGAATATTCATAGGCCATGCTCGAAAAAGTGGTTCAAAAACACAAAATTAGAAATGAATTCCATTTAAAACAAGTGTTGCAAGAAGAATGTGGTAAAATATCTTCAGATCCCCCACCCACCCCAAAATTTGTTGAATCTGTACAATGCCATTTAGAAGTCATCATAAGAGCCAAAATACATGAAAGCATATACTAACATTTTCTTTTTATATAAAATATTTTGCTTAACAATGAATATGATTTTTATTCACATTTTTTCAGATAAGAAATATGAATAATTTGTTTATTTTTAGAATTTTCTTTGCCTTTAAATGTATCCATTGCTTAAAACTCAGTTTTGTTATTCGGTAGATTATGATGAACACTAATTACATATTTTTTTCCTTAAAAAAGAATACAAACAGAGAAGAATAAAATTGTTGAGAGTTTCTGAAATATTGTTCAGTAATTTCTGTT
The DNA here is from genome assembly GCA_026543055.1 of Argiope trifasciata. Lineage (NCBI taxonomy): Eukaryota > Metazoa > Arthropoda > Arachnida > Araneae > Araneidae > Argiope > Argiope trifasciata. The sequence goes on along the minus strand of JAPMOQ010020332.1, from coordinate 3,673 downwards.
TTCGTTATAAATTTTCCACAATTCTCAAGAACATCTTCAGTTTTATTATTTTGGTTTTTTTCTAATGCAGTTAGAGCAATTATTTTTAATTATTAAAGTTACAAGCAATGTTTTACGTTTAACTTTTTTAAGAAAACATTTATCTTTCGGTAATAGGATAAAATTAATATAATATCGGGTACAATAGAGCATTGTTTAAACGTCTTTTCAATGGAATTGACAGAAAACGAAGTATGGATAAAAAGCAGTATAATCGAACTTTTAAAAAAAAACTTTCATTATAATAAATTTAATATCATTACTTCAAACTTATTTACAAGTAATGATTATAAAGATAATACTAACGTATTATTAATAATTAAGAAAAAGATTATTAAATTTAAAAATTAAAAAGTTACCAGAATCAGCTGAAGTGGTATTTTTGAAACCTTCTTGAATATTCTCCAGTTAAAGTCTTATCTGCATTAAAACATTTTTTATTGATTCTATCGTACATATATGTATTTTGGACACCTGTTTTGAGATTGATTCAGATCAAGATTTGACAAAGAGTTGCAACTGGCGAACCAGTTTTCGTATAATTGCATACCAAATTTCATATATGTAAGTCATTGCTTTTTTAAGTTACTGCGTTTGCGTGAGAAGATACAGATCGCCAGACAGTCAATCACTGAATAGATTTGGTTAAATATTTGAGAAATAACTACACTGTGATTCTAAATCTGAGTACGAAATTTTATCTATATAGCGCTTTGCATTTTGTTATTATCTAATCCATTTGATCTAGAACAACTAGACTGACATACATTCTCTGTATGGATTTACTTCAAAATTCTATACAAACCTATAAGTTTGGTCTTAACTTCATATGCAAAATTTCATACTCTTTGCCAAAACTGTTTTTGAATTATCCTATTCACAGATAAAAATATACATTGCTAAAAAATGTTTTTCAAATTTAAGAAAATTTGGAAAACTTTCGTAAAAATCTAGGATTTTGATTTTTTTGTGAATTACAATACTTTCTCTACATTTCATTCATAAAAGAGTACAAATGAGATAGATTCTGTCTTTATCTTAAATGCAATTCTAATTTTGATCGATTTATATATATATGTAGATAAGGATTCAATTAAAAAAACTTTTTAATCGTTGTTTGACGTACTAATTATCTGCGAGTATTGAATACAACGGTATTAATAAAATTAAGTTATTGAATGTATTTTTACTAGTATTTTAAAAAGGAACGTATTCAGCTTTTTTTATTGGAATATATACTGTTTGTTTGTTGCTGTTTGTTTATTTAAAGATGGAATGATTTTTCCACATTTTCTACATCGTCATATATCCTCAAATAATTAATCATTTATAAATAATACCAAATCATAATATTGATTTCCCAATTCATTGTTTGAAAACTCAATCATCTTCAATACATCGAATAACAAATTTTGAATTGTGTAAAAGAAAAATTTGCACAATTCAAAAACATTTCTAATATTTTTTATTGTGAATATATCACAATAGTTAAGAACGAATAGGAGTTGAAATAGAACAATGTATAAATGAGAAATAAATTAACGGAGATTGCTGTATTTCTTTTCAGTATTATTAGGAAGTTCATTCTTCATTGAGAGTTCAAAGAACAAGCCTTAAACTTTGATACTTTACTCCGCATTATAAATTAATTCCACAGTTTTGACATCATTAAACAAAAAAGGAAATATCACGTTATTTTTATCAATTAACAGCAAAAATAAAATTGTTCTCACTGGAAGTGTTTACATATTAACTTAAGAAGTGAAAACGTAAATTATAGCCTGTCATCGTTCATAAATTACAACTATGGAGAAAGCTAAAGTTCATGACCTTCATCACATTAAACGGTGACACACAACTCCTATTTTTGTTGAATTAATATTCCTGGTTTTTGAAGTCACTTCCAGTAAAAAAGAAATCTATATTAATAAGAAAGATAAATGTGTGTCCGTCCGTGCATGCATACTCGAATTCTACAAGCCAGATCGTTTGAATTACAGCTACCAAATTCGGAACGTATATACTTTAGAGTTGAGAATGTGGACTTTAGAGAAAGTGGGTTTGATTTAATTAATTACTGAATTTTGTCGTTTACTATAATATTTTTCTTTTAAAAGTGTTAGAATAAAAAGTGATAGATAATTTCATACCGCTTCGAAATTTTGAAAAAGTGACTTTTTAATGGTACCACTTTAATAGATGTACAAAGTTTTCCTAAATTTTGGAAATTTTTTAAAATTTTGTTTCTGATAATACCTTAAAAATAGAATTGCTGCCTTGAAATTCAAATTGCTTTTATTCAACAGGCTTCCTAAACATTTACTATTTTAATAACGCTATGAGACTAATCTTCATTAGAAAGATTCCAATGCACGGTGAACAGAACTTCTGTAAGGTAATTAAAATAACACTATTTTAATGCCTGACAATTTAGCGGAATTATGGACATTAAGTTGTATTTTTTGTTGTGTTCGAGTCCGTGTTTGACACGGAAAGGGAATGCAAGAGATTCTGAGGATAAAGACCCCTGAGCAACTGAAGGCAGAAATCTGACTTCTAGCTGAAATGAAGATGACACACAAATTTGCTGGCTCAACCTCTTTTTACAGGGGAGTTCATTCACACATCTCACTGATAGAACACAAGGGAAGAACAACCATGCCTGAACCAGAAGTTATATTTAAATTATTTATTTGGAATTAAATATAACCAATATTTTGAGTCAACTAACCATTCACAAGGGATAATTAATAAATAAATTACTGCATTTGTTGATTATAACTTAATTTATGTTAAACAGGAATATATGACCATCTTTCTTCCTTTTATTTCACACCTCAAAATAAATAAATGAAAAAATGCATTCACATAAATTCACATACAAGGTATACCAAAAAATGGAATAGTCGTTTATTTCTTTAATTGTTGCTATTGTCGGCGTTCTGGCATAAGGGTAATGTGTCTTCCCTGTGATCTGGGCGTCCTGGGTTCGAGTCCCGGTTCGGGCATGGCCTGTTATTCAGTGTTCTGTCAGTGAGTAGTCTGAATATGCCCCCTTGTAAAAAGAGGTTATGCAAGTGGATGTGAAGCATGAAGCATTAAAGCCGTACTTTTGGCCCTAGTTGGTGCCTCTGAAAAAACAAGCGACTTGTAGTCGAAGCTTTATAAGCCAGATAACATCCTCAAGATTGAGTGGTCCCTTTTAGTCTTGTGGTCATGTTATCTGGCTACAAATCGTAAGATCCCGAGTTCGGACCTAGCTATGGCAAATAGCTACATTAGTGACTTTAGGACGATGAAAATAAAAATAAATACGCAAACTTCGTTCAGCTGTTGTGGCGCTCTCTACCCGAAAAAAATTAAATAAAAAATGGCTATAAAGCTGATAAATAATCAGCAAAATAAAAATAGCGAAGAAAAAAATGGGCTAAATCGCATTTAAAAAACTCACCAGCCAATAAGATCACTACTAACAACAACAAGATATTGTTCGCCTCACCCCTCACTGGTGGGGGTGGGTATTGTAGTGGAAGTTCTATAAGCCAGATAACATTCTCAAGATTGAGTAATCACTTTGAGTCTTGTGGTCATGTTATCTGGCTATGAACCATAAGATTGCGGATTCGGGTCCAGC
>JAPMOQ010020328.1:0-17263 GCA_026543055.1 Argiope trifasciata | reverse complement strand
TTAAACAATAATGATTTTTCTAAAAACTACTGCAATATTAATTTTTTTATAAAATAAGAAATAATGAAATATTAGTTTTTAACTTAAAAATAAAATAAAAGGCACTCAGAACCTCCATTTATCTTTTTTTCTCAGCTTGGCTCTGTATTCAAATCGAAAGTGGTTGGGATGCTATGGGGAGATTTCTTCGCTTGTTGCTGGTGTGTTCTTTCCATTTTTGTTTTCTTAATTATTGGAAGGAAAATTTTAATTATTGGTTGAATATTCTTAATTAGTTTCATTTTATATATTTTTATATATATTTTTGCTTTATTTGGTGATATTTTTAATGTTGCTTTGTAGTGTGCCTTTGCTATTAAATTGGTGTATCTCTTTTGCCTTAATTTTCGGGTCAAAAGGGGTCAATAGTATTGGACAATGTCCGATTCCTCACAGAAAAAATCACTTATTTTGAATCCTTACCTGAGGGTGACCCTTGAAAAAGTTTTCAGGCCTGATTCTTTTTTACTCGTTGTAATTTTGATTATGTTAATTATGCTGTTTTGATTACGTATGTGTATGTGTGTGTAAAGAGAGAATGAGAGAGACCTGTAGAGATTTTCCGTGATTGTTTCAAATCCGTTAAATTGGTGAATGACTCTAATTACTTAAGATAAATAATAAAGTAAAAAATAATAATCTTCTCACATGACTTGATATTTGCAATGGTAGATTTCATTTTCATTTTTTTAAGTTTTTGTTTGTTTTTACTACAATGAAATAAGCCTTACTACGAATCTTAAATACATCTACAATTTTAATGACAAGATTATATCCCAAATTACATTCGTTTAAGACATTATATTCTTGACTTATTATTGCCCAAACATGAAAGCCTCCAAATCAACAGTCGGGCAGACAGTTGATGAATCTGGTCAAATTTTTGATGCAGATTTATGTATTTGTTGATAAGTCGCGTTCCAAACTTTATCCATCCAATTTTTAAGCTTTCAAGGAATCGAGTTCACACGCTCTTGAGTAGATAGAAAGCTGATTTCCTTTTGATGGATTCCATTCAAAATTGGATAAATGTCTGAGATTTAAGTGTAAAGACAAGTTTGGGTCATCAATGTTTTTTTTAGTTATCTATATACATGTAGGAAGGGATGGGACAAAATGCCCATTCAGTCACATTTAGATTTTAGTGTTACTGATTAAAGAGAAAAAGCTTTCAAATTAAAAAAAAATTAATTTATTTACAACAAAGAATATTTTAAAGAAAAGACATTAACAATTAGGACCGGACAGGCTATTTACAATAGAGATAAAATTATTACCTTTAGATGACACCAATGGTGAAGCATAATCAAGTGTTCCATGTCAAAACTGTGTGCCGCCGTTGCATATTAAATAATCATAATATCGAAATGAATGGCCCACTCTCTCTTTGTCTGCCGAGCGAATGCTGACAGCTAGCTTTTCTGAAACTTAATGTCACTCGTCTTAGAATTTGGATCGAGGGTACTAGTAGAATCCCTGATACCATCTCTTACAATAAAATAAAACTAAATGTGGAATAGTAATCTCCGCTAGTTAAATCTCTACATACATAATTCGTAAAATATGGTTTCAGGGTTTACTTTAGTTTAGTTGTATTAACGTCCCGTTGTAAAGCAACATTACCCTCATAATAATAAACTATTGATTAATACTCATGATACTACTAATTTGTTTTTTGAGGGTTAGCTAACTCTTTTTTTTAAAAAAATTCAGTGTTAATTATATTTTGATATGACGCTAATAAGATAATAATACCGGCCTCCTGGCTTAGGGGTAGCGTGTCTTCCTAGTGTTCTGGACGTCCCGTTCTATCAGTGAATGGTGTGAATGTGCCCCCCCCCGGATAAAAAGGGGTTGTGCAAGCGAATGTGAAACATGAAGTAGTTAAGTCGTACTCTCAGTCCTACTGAAAAACAAGGGGTGCTTATCGCTGACATCGATCAGCGGGCTTGTCAATGACAAGTGTCATTGGAAACAACACAGCTTTTGGGACGGACCTCGTCATTTTGAACCACTGCCAGATGACGAGGATGACACCTGAGCTAGCACCGCCTCTCCACAACACACCAGCTGGTGGACATCTAGCCCGACGCATTTAACATGCAACATATCCCCATATACTACGGTTCTTCGGTGGAATCGGGTCCCGAACCTCAAACCCTCCGGTTCCGGAGCCTAGACATTACTACTAGGCCACCGCGGCCATCATTTCTGGGACATAAGGAATGAGGAATATGATATAAAAATGTTTAACTGTTCACTTTACACACGAGACAGTAAAAATAAAACCATCCTTTAAGCAGGTGGCATGGCTGTGTTTGCTTGTGAGTGATTTCTGCAGAGACTGAATATTTGAATTAAGCTATGTTCATTCATTAATCTTATTTTGTGTCACATAATACTAACGGTCATAATTCGAAAACTTTTCTTTTGACTTTAAATATCTATTTGTATTGGATTAAATTTTTTACTTCAATCAAACATATGTCTAAGCAAGGCTCCTAACTTAAAAAGTACTGATTGTAATTCTCGGTACGGTCTAATGCCACTTGGTCATACCAAACCGAATGAGCGGAACTCTTTCGAATGAAGGCATAAGTGTGCGCCTTTCGTTGTGAACGAGCACCATTAAGGAGAAAATATGACTTTTTGCTCGAATACACACGACACAATCCTTTTTAGGGGGCGGTCGAACTTACTCATCTATCCACAATTCAGAATTTAGATCCAAATCAGCGATCAGACTCATCCCCGATTCAGTACCCCCAAAGGTATGGGAACTTGGAGGACTTTGCATATTGAACGTGCCCCAATTGCCATGAGCCACGTACTTGTATCATACTGGAATTTATTGAACTAGTAATACGAGTTATGATCCCAAAAAAGTTTTCAATAGAAAGAAAAAAGGCTTCATTAACAATATAAGGAGGATATAAATGGTAATTAAAAGGTGGTAATCAATTCTCTACATAATCACTAATCTGTTGAGGCATTTATCGCACCGCTGGACCAATTTGAAAACTCGTTTTTGTAATAATCATGTCCCTGGCTGTTGAGCCAATTCATGGCACCTCTTTTGAACACCACCGTCTGATATAAGCCTTGTGTCTGATAAATATTTAATCAGTGACAGGAAAAGGAAATAGTCACTTGGAGCAAAATCGGGGTTGCATGGAAGGGAGGGGCTCCATACCTCTCACCTAAACGTTTCCAGCAATCTCCCTGTCCGCTTCAAAAGAACGACATCATTTCATCGCCTGTTGCCTATTCACTGCTTTGACCAGTACACTTCGACGATTTGTCTGTGAATGGCCGATGGAGATACATTCTTGGTCCACAGAAGTCGTATCATGGCTCACATCTTTGCGCGAGACCACTTCTGTAGATGTCTTGCCATTACTGTCACTGCTTCAGGATTCAGTACTAACACTATCTGCTCGAACGACCGATTTAGGCAATTAGCCACTATGGGTAAATATATTCCCATTCACAATATCTACTTTTCAAACACTGCTGCTTGTAAACTTTTTTTTGGATCATCCCTCGTAAAAGTGAATACATTTGACAGAAAAGTTAACATTTGTATCTGAAGAAACTGATTCAACGAAAACACCATGAACTAATGGATATGTGTTTCATTGGCAGTTTTTGTTCAGAATGCCGCTTTTTAAAGAAATGTAAAATCACATCCATTACATAAGCGTTTCAGAAGTTACAGTTGACAGTTTTTGACAGTTCATTGACATTCATAAAAAGTTCATTGACGGTTTTTGCTCAGAATGCTGCTTTTCAAAGTTTTGAAAATGCAGAATCCCATCCACTGCATAGGCTTCTCAGAAGTAACTGCATTTTAAAGATGGGATCGAAAATGAATTTTTCTTTTTCGATTCATATTCATTTTTTTCAAACTTTTCAAATATAATGGCTGGAATAAACTATTTTATTTACTTTTTTATATTTGTAGCTTCTACCTCGGCAGAAAATTGGTCGTGGTTCTGGGCACATTTGATGCTGTGAAAGAGGGATTGACGGATAGCAAGATTCTGGACAGACCGAAAAATCCACCAAACCACCTGTTACCGGACAGCACAAGTTAGTTCTCGACTTAAAGAAGAGCGACTTCTCGAGTCATTTTGGCTTAAATTTATTTTGAAACTCTGAGTACTTTGGAGATATATAAAAGAATCCGATATTTTTCACATAGCTTTCCAATAGGTGTCCTCAATCCTCGTCATAGAGTGGGGATTAAGGTATCCGACTACGTTAAAAAACTGGTTATCAACCACATTGGCGAATATTTTAAAATTGTTATTTCTTGTAGTTCATAATTTTTTCTTTCCAAAACAGTTTATCTTTTCTAGGAAATGGAAGGCCTCACCTATCATCCAGGGGCACATATTTTTCAGCTAAAATGTGTCTTTAGCTTCCATTTTCTCAAAACATTAATTTCTGTAAACATTCACTAGCGTTAAAATGATAGCTCAAAAAATAATAGAAATATTGACTAAACAGTTTCTGCGTGTACTTTACATAATAGGGGCAATGAAATAAACGAAAAGTTTTATTATTGGGGAACTACTTTTTCATTTATAGGTGTTTTTTAAAAAATTAATTTTGAATTTATGGGAAAAATGCATATATACGTAAATTTTTACTCATAACTTCTTAACATCTCAAAACTTTTCTTAGATTTTGGTTCATTTAATTTATTATTATATTCTTCAACTAGAGTGCAAATTAAAATAAGATTGCTGCATTACCATTTTGTGTAGAGGGTTAACCGTTTTGGTTCAATTTCATTATAATTTACAACATTTTTCTCTATTTCTCAAAATACATTATTTTTTCATATAATTTTGCTGTATTTATTGTATTTTGTATTATAATTGGCAATACATCTAAAAACCATAGTTTTAAGTAACTGTTAAAAAATCCAATTTTTCAAAAATTTTCCTTCAAGCGTAGTCGGATACCTTAAGAAATTTGGCTCCAAGTAATAATTTTTAAATCTACATTCATTTACACCTGAAGGCCATCCTTTTTTTGTACATAGAAGACTCTTATATCCGTTAAATACGAATAATTACCTAGATAAAATAATTTTAAGAACCAAAATGTAACAAGCATTAAATTTTAATAACTGTGTTCCTGTTCTACTAACTAAGCATGTGAAAAATTCTAATGAAGTCGAGTCCAATGACATCTTAATCCAATCCTCTGTGTAGCCAATCTTCAAACAGCATATTTTGTCTAGCTACATTAGGAATTCGTTCTATGATTCCTCATCTATATAAATAAGAAAGAATGTTTGTGTGTATGTCTCTTATGCAGTGCCGTATCGCTCATCCGATTGCGATGACACTTCGACAACATATTGCTTGCACTTTCGCGAAGTTTATAGACACAATAAAATCATCTAAAGTATGAAAAATATTTTCAGATCTGTTTACCGCATCTATTAACCATGGATTAACAATCAAATAACTCGCAACAGATTCAGTAAAGATGCAATATTCAAGCTAAATGTTAATATTTCCTAGCTGTTATATGTAAATGCAATGTCAGTCGTTCTCTCAGGTAATAGTTTTGTTTGAGAATGGGCGAGAAATTTTTGGAACTAATCCTATAGGTTTGAAATTGTAATTAAACATTAAAAAAAATTTAGTTTTTTGCAGTCACTTCCGAAAATAGGATAGTACAAATAATTTTGCACTATCTGAGTTTTCAAAAAATTATCTTTTCACCTATGTTAAAGATTTTATGGAATTAATACATTTTCTATGTTTAATCAATTTAAAAGAAAATAATTTAATCGCATTTTCTAATATTAAACTTGATAGTACTGAACGAATATGAAACGAATCACGAGATACAAAAAATAGTTTCTTTCAGTGCTATTCTGAAAGAACACCAAGCTTTACGATTCTAAAAGAATACACAAATCTAATACATAAAAATGAATATTTTTTTGTTAGAAAAAAATGAAGATAGAATAAATACTATTAATGCTTCTCCTTTTTATATCCTTCAATTTCAATGAATGCATTCATTGCCGGCAAGAAAATAAATATCATTTTTCCTATCATTCGTAATCAAACAAGATATCTATTTCAAATTCCAAACGGTATTTCCTAAATTATTGCTTCTGCGGCAGCAACGCCCCTGGTGCCAGCTAGGAACATAAAATAAAGAAGTATTTTAATATAAAATGATATTATTTTGTGATTAAGTAATTACCACAATTAAAGATCAGAAATTTTCAATTCATTCTTCATAATTCAATGTTTATGTCTCTTACATAAATTAAAAATTGCTCTGGGATATTTTACTGTGCCTTAGTACCTTTTTTTTCTTCTGTGTTACTAATTATCTATAATGTTTAAGCCTCATAAAACCACAAATCTCCATGGTTAAATTCAAACATCTCCCCCTTTCACCCCTTTTTCGACGAATTAAACCCATCCTAACGCAAGCGCAAAAGCGCGGATGATCTTTCAACGCGTTGTCGAACAGTATGCATCTACTAAATGTTAACAATCAGTGCACTGTTTTCAGTCATATGCGTCAGAAATGAGCTTACGACTTATGGCATATGATCTTAATTTTTCAGATCTGAGCGTCGCCAACGGACGAGCCTGGAAGGAGCAGAGGAGATTCACCATCCGGGTGCTGCGAGATCTCGGAATGGCGAAGAGCAGAATGGAACTCATCATTCAGGTGCCCTATGTTCGTCCTCTCACTTAATGCATTTTAACTCTATTTGTTCATTACTTTTTAGGAAAATACATTATACAATTAAATAAAATTAGACATTACTTGTTATAAAAAATGAATTCAATTTATGCTTGTTTTCTTATATTATTATTATTATTATATATATATGTTATATTTTTTTTATGATCGGGTGTCGCGTCAGTAATATCAGAGCTTGGGAATGGATTTGGCGACTTTGGCGAACAAATAGAAATTGTCGGAAAAATTTAACTAATTAATTAATGTCATCCACTAAATGTTTACAAAAAATGTATCAACTTGAGTGAATGAATAAAAAGCATTTTATTAAAGATTGAAAATTTAAATAAGATCTCTCTTTCTGTATATATATATATATATATATAATGAACTAATTGTAGGAATTGAAGAAAACTGTGAAGCAAAACTTTTATCTCTCTTTCCAACATAATCGAATTCAGAAATTTCATACAGATGTTATGTACAAAAAAAGGACATTTTTTTTTAAATTTTAAAATCTTTATTATCAGTTGCTCGAAATTTCATGTTTTCAGTTACATGAAATTCTGATTCAATGAAAGTGATGTACTTTGGTCTAAACTGAAAAAAATTGCAAGCAAGATAAATTAAGAAAAATATTAACAGCGAAAGAGTAAAAGAACTTTTAAAAATGCTTTTATTGATGCAATGAAATAAAAAAAAAAGGATTTTTATCAAAAACATAAAATCATAATAAATTACATATGTATGAGACGAATTTTAAAAAATATTATAATCTTTTACAAATTAAAAAAATATTTTAAATTTGATTAAAATTGAAACATTTTCAAGTATTTCGGTCTATTTGCATCGCTTGCTGATATAATTTTGTATTAACCTCAATATTCTTGATTTAAAGAATAAGCATATATTTTTTACATTACATAATTGAATTAGCGAGAAAGAATTATTCTCAAATATACAAGCGATTTACGAGTGTATATTTGAAACTGCTTCGCTCATTATGTAATTTGTGAAAGCAATCCGAAAGCCTCAGAAAACTTTATCGACATTTACATTTTCCAGGAGGAACTGAAGAAGTTAGTCGAAATAATCGACTCGAAGAACGGGGAGCCGTTCAATCTGGACGAGGTCCTTCTTCCCAGCGTTTCGAACGTCATCCTCACCCTGCTGACGGGCAGCCCCTTGGATTTCAAGGACGAGGACAGGCTCTTTCTGAACCAGATGCTCCAGACGATGGTGCTCTTCTTCCGACCCACCCGAGTCCACGCCTTCTTCCCCTCCCTGCGCCAGTGGATGGCAAAGATGAAGATATGGGGATACGACAGGGCAGAATACTACATGCAGGAATTTTCGAAATACATCGTGTAATATTTCCCACTTAACCACTTCTTAGTAGAGATACAATTTCAAAAAGGGGTTTTCAATTATTCTCAAAAAAAGAATTTGGATCATCAGCTTTTAATTCGGATTTTCTTCTAACAAAATAACCTATACAGTTGGAGTTTATTACTGTTTATTTGAAGTTTAAACTAGTGTTCGTCTACTGCAAAGACCCTATTTTGGCGACACCATCTCACTGAGGGTATCGATTTTCGGTATTCCCTTTGGCTTGTAGTGGAAGTTTTATAAGCTAGATAACATCCTCAAGATGGAGTGATCACTTTTGGTCTTGGGGTCCTAGTCTTTAGTCCTACCTATCGCCAAGTAGCAACACTGGTGACTTAGGACGATGAAAATAAATAAAAATGCAACCTTCGTTCAACTGTTGTGGCGTCCTCTACCCGAAATTTTTTTTAAATAAAACGGCGATAAATAATCAGCCGATTTAAAAAATTGGCGATAAATAATCAGCCAAATAAAAATAAATCAAGCTGATAAATAATCAGCAAATAAAAAAAAAGACTGATAAATAATCAGCAAATAAAAAAGATTGATAAATAATCAGCAAATAAAAAAAGCCTAATAAATAATCAACCAAAAAAGGGGTAAGACGCATTAAAAAAATTCAACAGCCAATAAGATTCCCACTAAAACAGAAAAAAATCCTCAAGACTGAGTGATCACTCAGTCTTGAGGATGTTATCTGGCTTATTAAGCTTCCCCTACAGGCCTTGAATTTCCACTATTAGATACTGTCGTACCGTCATGGGAAAAACCCTAGTCACCCTAAAAGTAATGATCAGTTGGCTTGGAAACGAAATGTTCTGTTACATTTTAAGGGTGAAGAAAAGGGCTGTATTTCATCTGGCACTAAAAGAACCATTTAGGAACCGGATATCTGCATTATCGAAAGCGAAACGAATTTCTCGCCAAATGAAGCGCGTTTATTTAGCCAAATGTTGCGTGCTGTTTTAATGCCTACTTCCATCCTTACTTAGACTCGTCTTCTTACGGTAACCATGTTCAGGGGTTTCCTGGTGACGGTAGATCAATGCGTAGGAAATGTAAATATCTCCTCCTTTTATCTTTCCTTGCACACCTGGGCCGCGGTGGCCTGGGGGTAAGGTCTCGGCTTCGGAACCGGAGGGTTTCAGGTTCAAGACTCGATTCCACCGAAGAACCGTCGTGTGAGGGGGTCTCTTGCACGTTAAATCTGTCAGGCCAAACGTTCTAGTGTTAGTGTGGTACGCTTTGAAGAGGGGGGTCCCAGCTCCGGTGTCATCCTCATCATCTGAGCCGTGGTTCAAAATGACGAGGTCCATCTCAAAATAGCAAAAGTGTTGCTTTACAACGGGACGTTACTATACCTAAATTAAACTCTTAGCTATCGTGGTGAAGGTGTGGTGTGGAGAGGGAGGTGCCAGTTCAGGTGTCGTCGTCGTCATCTGATCTTGGTTCAAAATTACGAGGTCCGTCCCAAAATAGCCCTCGTGTTGCTTTAAACGGAAAGTTAATATAACTTAACTAAAGTTGCACGCCTATTTTGATGACTTAAACCAAGCCTAATGCATACGCAAAAGCGTGGAGCTTTTTACGATCCGTTGCTAAACAGTAAATCGCTCAATAAAATATGTTATTTGGTGTTTTTTTTCAAATATTATTCAAATATAAAAGAACGAAATCGTGTTATTTAAATATGAAAAAACAGCGTCGTGTTTACAATATGTGTTTTATTTTGAGTCTCTAAATTCAAGAAGAAAGAAGCGACAACACAAATAATCTTAAGAAAAACAACGTTTAACACATTTGAGGTGAACTGTCATAGTTATTTCGAACTGTTGAACTATTTTTATAATCATATTTCTAAATGCTAAGTAACTATAACAAATGAATCAGCTTTTTTAACAATTCCGTGGTTTTCTCAAGATATATTTTCAAGGCTCTTACTTAAGCAATTTTGTATATATATATATATATATATATATATATATATATATTATAAGCATCAATATAGCTTATATATAACAATTGTAACATGTCCATATGTCATACTGATTGATAGCAATATGCTGGCAAAGTTTTTTCGCAGTCGGATGAATGGTAGGCAGCGCATCGGGTAAGAACAAAAAAAAAAACATTTATATTTATGTATATTGGATATAATGTAAAGAAAATGTGCTTTGAGTTTTATGATAAGAGGAATTTAATATGAAATAACTGTGAGAGATATTTCATCACATTGGCAGCAATAGAGGGGGAAATAGGAAATTCATTATTCATCAATCAGCCAGTCAGATGCTGCTGCGATGAATTCCATCAAATTCAAGTTGCTTAGAAATGAGAGCAGCTCAACCACGCCATTTCCCATCACTGTCACAGAAAAATTGAAAAGGACTCTTCATGAAATGAAATGAACTTCTTCGTATTACATCACGTTCATTTAATGCATTTTAAAGAGGGTAGAGTGATATTTAAGTAGCAAAGAATGTGCTGTAGATTCATTTCAGTGGGAATAAAACCTGGGACCTTTTGGTTCGTAGCAGCGTAACATAACCATTCGACAAAAGACATCACTTGCGTCTACTGGCTGTTGCTGGCTTATTAAGATACCGTTACAATACTCCCCCAACAGAGAGTCTGCGAAAAGACGAATGATTTTTAATGCCAAACGTTTTCGTGAGAGTGTGAGAGTCGCTGTTGCGTCAAGTGAGTCTGACGAGTTTGCGCTCCTGATGGAGAGAGCTGTTGTTGCTGTGTCAAGTGCGTTTCAGATTTTGCGTTGCTGATAGAGTTGTTAATGCGTCTAGTGAGTCTGACGACTTTGCTTTGGTTGCGTTTGCTGCGGGTAGATGGCGCTACAACAGCTGTTTGAAGGTTCATCGTCCGAGGTCACCAATGTAGAGGATTGAATTAAGAGGAAATCTAACCTGGAACCTTTTGGTTCGTAGTCGCGTAAAGGCCTTATCACACGGCTAAATATCTCCGGCACTTTCCGTCAGCAAACGACAAGGAAAGTGACGTCAATTCAAACTTTCACATGATTGGTTGAATTTCGTTTGCGGTCAATATTTCCGATAACATTTTCAAACTTGTTCGAAAAATTTGTCGATTATGGAACTTGCTTGACCGGTTTTTGAGGGTAGAAATGGAAAAATGCTGGCGAAATTTCACTGTATGATAAGGCCTTAACATAACCATTCGGCAAAAGAGATCACTTGCGTCTACTGGCTGTTACTGGCTTATTAAGATACCGTTACGAACGCAATATTTTTTGTAAATAAGTATTTCAAAGCCCTATTAATTAGAATTCTTTATTCCATATTCAAAAAAATTGCCTGACTCGAATATATAAGTGCTAGTAAACTGGATTTGACTTTATCTACAAATAGAACAGGGTTCAAAACGTTTAATTGAACTAATCATGCCTGATATTTAAATTTAAAACAAAAGACACATATTTTCGCATAACTGCCGGCATCCTGGCATAGGGGTAGCCTCGTGGTTTGGGCGTCCGGGTTCGAGTCCCGTTTCGGGCATGGTTGTTCTGTGTTATATCAGTGAGATGTATGAATGAGCCCCCCACCCCCCTTAAAAAGGGGTTGTGCAAACGAATGTGTGTGTGTCACCTTCATTTGATATAGAAGTCAGACTTCTGCCCTCTTGGTGCTCAGGAGTCTTTATCCTCAAAAGCTACTGCACCCCCTTTTCTTGGAAACACGGACACGGATATCATCATCATCATTTTCGCATAACTTACCAGTAGAAAGTTTTTCTCTCATCTTCTATTCATTGATTTTGCTATTATCTCTTCACTGAACGCTAAACGTTTTCTTTAAATGTCATTTCTTGATGTCAGAGTAATTTCCGACATTCAAGTCTCTGTTTTTCAGAGCTCAGATTGAAGATCACAAGAAGTCGGCGAATGGGGATGAGAGGAGGGATTACATCGACTCCTATTTGTCGGCTCTGGAATCCAAGAAGCTCTCTGATTCGTCCTTCTCAGGTGAGAAAAATGATCCCCCCTTTTCAACATGGGTGGGGCATAAGCAACAGCTCAAATTTTGTTCTAATTTTTGTATACATAGTTAACGTAGTACACATAGTTGTCTTATAGCACAGTTTTTTATTTAATTTTCAGAATCTATATTAATATTATAAATGTGAAAGTTTGGATGGATAGATGTTATTCAATCTCGCCTGAACGGCTGAAAGGAATGGGATGAAATGTAGCACAAAGATAGATTAGAGTCAGGAATAGAACATGGGCTACTTTTTATGCCGGTTCCTTTTTTAAACTAATTTTCGCTCCAAAAAGCGCAGGTCAAATCCCGCCAAAGATGAGTAAGATTCCGGGATTTTTTTTTTCAAATAGTAATCCGGTTAGAGTTAGCAGAATTTTGACAGATTATTTCAAACGATTTTGTTTATTGTTTCAGTGTTCGATGTATTTAAAATCAAATGTTGTTAATAAATCGATCTTTTGGACTAAAATCGGAAATAAAAAAATTCCTAATCTGCATTGCGCTACCCCAACTGGCGTAGGAAAGTCAGACATGCGCGTTAAGCCAACTGGCGTTGAAAGTTCGCGCGTGATTGTTGGCAACTGTGTTTTCATTGAAATTAAAAGTTTAAGGATATGTATTATACTGTTGCAGCTATCTCCATCTCGATGAATAAATAAACTCGATGAATGAATAAACACCTCAACTATAAATCACACATAAATCATACCAGAGAGAAATTTAACAATGCATTCAAATCACTATACCCCCTCATCTGTAGAAACTCGGGTCTCTCTCTAGATGGTAAAGTTCTGATTTACCTGGCATACCTAAGACCAATCCTCACATATGCCTGCCCCGTTTGGGCTGCAACTGCTAAAACCAATCTCCAAAGAATCCTCTCCCTTGAGAACAAAACTGTTCGTATGATTGCAAAAGCTAGATGGTTCCATAGAAATGAAGATATTCTCAAAGCCCTCAGCATCCCACCTATAAAACAATTCATGATCAAACTTGCACAAAACTTCTATGGTAATATTATTCATATTGACAATTCCACCTTGCAAAATCTCCCAATTTATGATCACTACGAAAATTCAAATAAACGCAGACCACGCTGTTCACTTGCTCTTTAATTCCCCCTAAGTACTCTTCATGACACTTTTTTTTTTCCTTTCTTATTTTTTTTTCTCAATTTACTCAGTACCAGTTAATCTCTTTCCATGATTCAAATCATTTTATGATGCACGCATTAAACAAATAAGGTCATTTCCATTTTCACTTAAGTCCTATATCACAAGATTTACAGATGGTGGGGCCTGCGGTCCCAATGAGTTGTAAAACACTTTACAAATAAGATGAATAAATAAAATGGATTTGACCGGACTCGATTTGCTTTTTAGTTTCATTTTGGGTATACAATGTAAACAAATTGTTTTTACGTTAGTTGTGTGTTTTTGTTATTAAATTGTATTTATGTTATATATTTTTCGTATATGTTTATACTTTTAAATGTATCGTTTTTTGGTCTCGCTTAAATTTTTTTGATTCGTCATTTTTGATAGTGTTTTGTACATATACATCAACATTTCTACGCGAACAAAGTCGCTTGTAATAGATAGTTTCAAATATATTTTTTGCAATAAAAATAGGGCCTGCTATTAAAATGTTATTGTTGTTGTTTTCGTCTCCAATAATCCACCGCATCTTTTTATTTGATCTGACATCACATAGCTTACAGACTACTGAATACTAAGTCAGGTCATATTGTGATGCCTTGATTCTGTCGAATCATAGAGAACGTGGTGGTCTGGTCGTAAGGTCTCATATTTGGTAAGGCAACATATTTGGATGATGAAGGAGTGATTTTGCGTTTCAAGGTATCCAGCTAAATTCCAAGGAGAAAAATTAAATTTTTTTTAACAATTTAAAATTATTGTTTTTGGATGTTTTGCCAATCATAATACAAAATACTATAAATGCAACAAAATTATTTGGAAATATAATATATTTGAGTAATTGAAAAATGTGTGGTAAATTTTAGCGAAATTTGACCAAAACTTTTAACACTCTACACAAAATGGTAATGAAGCAATCCTATTTTTCTTTGTACGCAAGTTCTAGGATATAACGATGAATGAAATGAGCCAAAATCTGAGAAACATTTAGAGATGCAAAGAAGTTATGTGTAAAAATATACATATGTATGCCTTTTTTTCCATAAATTCATAACTTTATATTTTTAAAAACCCTATGAATGAAAACGCATTTCCCCAATAATAAAACTTTTGGTTCATTTCATAGCCCCTATTATTTAAAACACACGCTGAAATTTTTGTGTAAACACCTCCATTAATTTTTGAGATATCATGTTACCGGTGGAGAAATTTTATAAAAATTAAAGATTTGAGAAAATTTAAGTGTAAACAAAATTTATTTGGAAAATAAACTACCCTGGGTGATAGGCAAGGCCTTCCTTTGCTTCGAAAATGTAAACTGTTCTGGAAAGATTAAAATCTGAACTACAAGAAATAAAAATGAAAAAAAAAAAATCTCCAATGTGGTCGATAACCTGTTTTTTAACGTAGTCGGATACCTTATGGAATGGCAATAGTTACAACACTGTTGAAATTTGAAACAAGAAAAGTTCCTCGAATCATTTCGGAGAAACTACTTCGCGGGAACAACTACAAGGCTAATAGCATATCAGACAACCACGGAGGGTAGCTCTCGGAATCCACCGAACTTCATTCAGGCGGAATTTACTCCGAAGCCCCTATCTCACGAAGCTTCTCTCATCTCCACAGAACGATTCTCTTGTCATATCAAAACCACTCTCTTCAACCTGTTTTTCCTTGTTCGGTTAGGAGCTTTGTTGGGCATACTAGATTCACCTATCTTTACCTGTTATTGGGGGGTCATGGTGGTCTGGTGGTAAGGTCTCGGGTTCGGAACCGGGGGGTTGCAGGTTCAATACTCGATTCCACAAGAACCGTCGTGTGAGTGTGTCTCTTGCACGTTAAATCTGTCAGGCCAAACGTCCTCCTGCTGGCGTGGACTGGAAAGGGGAGTGCCATCTCGGGTATCGTCCTCGTCATCTGATTACGGTTCAAAAGGACGAAGTGCGTCCCAAAACGGCCCTAGTGTTGCTTCACAACGGGACGTTGATATAAATAAAACTAAACTACAATTGAACTCAACATTTCCACACCACACCAGCGGGAGGACGTTTGACCCCTATGCATTTAACGTGTACTTGACCCGTTTACATGACGTCACTTGGGTGCGACCCGGTTCTCAAACTGAAACCTCTGGTTTCGAAGCCGAGACTTTACCACCAGACCACCATGGTCTATAAATGAAAATAGTTAGGAGATAGCGACAAAACGGAGTCATTCTCTTGATAGAGGGGTGAAAGCCGGCCCCGTCTTTACTTCCCTTCTCTTCGTACAGCTCCTTTCTTCTTAGTATGGGTATGTTTCGCAGCAAACCTAGTTCGTAGCAATTTTTTGCATTAGGAAGAGTTTGCACTTTTGAAACAGAAGTGAAAAACAAAGCGAATACAACAGTATTCTAAAAGAATATTCACACACACTCAAAAAAAACATCCTAAAAAATGTATAGTAATTTAAATGATACATGATTAGATTAAAAAAACATTTGCATGAAATCTTTTAAAATAAAAACAGTATTCATACAATAAAAATATTCATATAAAAATGTTTAATATTCATATATATGAAGTGTCTTTATCATTTCGTTCGAAAATCTCTTTTCTATACCAATTTCGTTCTTTCTCTTCTTGTTTGTGACCGCAGTGGCCAGGTGTGTCTCGGCTTGTGAGCCTTAGGTTTGCAGGTTCGAGACTCGATTCCACAGAAAAACCATCGTCTGAGGGGCTCTGTTGCACATTAAATCTGTTGGGCCAAACATCCTCCCACTTGTGTGGTGTTCCTCCTTTGACCCCTCTTGCGGTTTTCTTTGACGCCTGTCGATTCTACCGAAAATTTTTCGGTAAAAAGGGCAGGCTTCAAAGGAGTCCAGAAAACCGCAAGAGGGTTGAGGGGGGAACGCCCTGCTCGTTTGCCGGATGGACAGCTCGTAGGAGCTCGGGTTTAGAATCAATTGAGGAGCAGCACATTAAATTGGGTTCCGATGGTCTATGGCCTTTACGGGTTACATCGTACATCTACCAGTTGATCCACTGATGATCCACCTTAACTTGGACGTTGGTCCTTAATTTCCCACAAATTGCCGATAAAAAGAACTGACATCAATCCCAGAAAACCACAAGAGAGGGCAAAATACTTCGGTCTCAAGGTTGTCAGAACGCGGCTACAGTGGTAGTAGGACAAATGCGTACTACCATTTGTGTACTGGACATAAAAGGTCAATAGATCATGCGTAGTTCAATGCCATTGATTAACAGTTTTATGACTCTTACGCATAGTGGTGTGCGCAAAAGTCATACAAAGTTAGGAAATGAAATTGAATGGATGGACCCTGTAGCTTCCTGTTTCGTGACTTTCAATACCCCCTCACTTTTTCAACTGGATTCAGAGAATGCTTTTAAAAATAATAAAGTTATTTCTTTGAGCGCGGTCTCTAAGACCGTGTTCCCCTGTTAGTGTCCCGAGCCACGGTGGCCTGGTGGTAAGGTCTCGGCTTCGGAGCCGGAGGGTTTCAGGTTCGAGACTCAAATCCACCGAAGAACCGCCGTGTGAGGGGGTCTCTTGCACGTTAAATCTGTTAGGCCAAACGTCCTCCCGTTGGTGTGGTGTGGAGAGGGGGATGCCAGTTCAGGTGTCGTCCTCGTCATCTGGCCGTGGTTCAAAATTACGAGGTCCGTCCTCAAATAGCCCTCGTTAATATAACTAAACTAAACCTATTAGTATCCCAGGGATGAACAAGTTTAAAGAAATGCGTTAAAACTTGGGCTTCGAAATATCATCCTGTTTACAAATTCTATAATGAAGCAATGCGCCAAACACTTTTAAATGAACCAGAAAGGGATTTTATTAAGGATAATTGTACAGAAGTTTTTCAATGAAAATTCGCATTCAACCGATTCTGATATGTAGTCACCTGAAACTGAAAAAAAAAAAAAA
>JAPMOQ010020322.1:20631-67006 GCA_026543055.1 Argiope trifasciata | reverse complement strand
AAAGGTTTTTTTGGTGATGTTTAGCGTAAGGCAAAATATTTTTTTTTAATTAAGATTTTAAATACACTATAAAAAATTGTTAACTTGTTTTTCATTCTTATAACTCACCATACCTGTATATGTCAAATCCTCTTCCACTTCATATTTAAATAATTTTGACGTTTTTTTAAATAGCTTTTTTTTTCTGGACAGTATAGTAGAAAGCAACGATGGCATTTCCATTTCTAAATGCGCTCGCTCATCATGGATTCCCATGCAGATTTTTAAAGTCGAGGGCATAATTGAAATGCCCACTTTCCAGATAATTTAATCACTGATTGACAGAACTAGGAAACCTGGTAAATGTTCCGAATATTTTTTCCGCTACTCAGCTTGTTGATATCGACACCAGCTATCGCTTTCTTCTGACACTGCCTAGACGTCAAGTTTCAACAGCAGTGGAAGAAAGCTATAAAGTAGACGGCATAAAAGACAGGACAGTCAATTAAAATTTTGGTTAATAGTAAATTGAACCTGGCAGCTGTTGCACATAGGCAGATTTTCTCCGAAAATAAGATGTTAGTGGGAGAAAAGTGTATTTCCTATACGGAGATGAGTCAATTTAACATCCATCTCACGTATAGGATGATTCTTCCCAGAAGAAAATCCTCAACCAATTGATATTAATGTGAATACCAATAAAATATTCAAAGATGATTTTTTGCGGGTTGATGGGAATTTAGTTATATAACCACATTTACAAGGTATTGTAAAATTAGAGCAAAGATCTTAGAAGTTTTTAGTCAGTTTCAACTTAATATTCAAACTCGATTTTTTTTTTTTTTTGAATTGCCCCTAGTTTTAAAAAATAAAAACATTGATTTATATTGTTTTAATATGTTTTTGGCATTTATATCGCTTAAATGTTACGTAATAGTTGCGCAAATGTATTGTTTACATTTTAGAGTCACTTTAAATTTTCACTTCCAGAGGGAAAAGATCAACTTTCAGTTTATTAATTAAGCTGTAACTTTGCTTCGAATTAATGCAAATGAGCACACAAAAAACTTTTATAATTTTCACGAAAACGTGGATTTTAGGGTAGGCACAGAGTCATGTAAAAGGAGATAAAGATGAAGCGCAAATTAAATAACCTTGAAATGTAATTATGATTTGTAGGATTTCCGAAAGCACAATCAACCAATTAAAATGCTTTCAACAAGGCAAAAACTTTTCATCAATATAAACGATGAACCTGTATTTACGTCTATATTGCACAAACAGAACAGGCATTTATTTGTCAGGAGTGGTTCATTCTTAGCCTTGCATGCGTAATCGTTCGAAGTGAGCCTACCATGATGGAGCACTGTTTTGGTCGAAATGTAAAATAATTTCATATTTCATTTCATACAAAATGTGTTTAGCTTTTCGAATAAACAAAGGGATTCGTGTCCATTTCTGCTGTATGTGATTAAATTTATAAAATGTCCTAGCGCCTCGTCTCTTCTAAGTCCCAACATATCCAGCCTCTGTCAAGACTTGTTTGAATTCATCTTCATGTAACCCAAGTCAGGGGGATTCCATCTGTATCGAAAATGACAAAGAAATTACGCATGCAATTGCATACGGAGATCAAATGCATTTATTTATCTATGGAATAAAAAAAAAGTTGTACTTACCATTAAACGCTTTTCAAGCTCAACAGCAAGCCATTAAATTGGAGAATGAATAACTCATCGAACTTCACTGTATGCTTCATAGTTTGCACTGTTATTTTCAAATAAGCGTCAATTTAAAATGAAATAAGTTTTTCTTTTATAAGCATTTCTAACATGTCATAAGAACATAAAAGTATTCTGAATCTAATTCTTTAGTACATTAATATATTAATGACTGAAGTACATTTTCTACTTGAATTTTCATTCTAATGAGTATTTTCGAAGACTGTTCTTTTTGAAGATATGAACATACTTTAACCGAGTTTTTTTTTAATTGGAATTTAAATTATTCAATTAACATTTAACTAATCCCAAAATTATAGTTTAACTCAAAACTAATTACCTCCCTCAGCAAATACTGCAATCTGTATACGATTTAGAAATCGACAGATAAAAATAAAAGAAAATTAAGTTTCTCATTTTTTAAAACTACTGAAAAATGTGTTGTTTTAATGTGAGTAAAATATAGAAACTACACAACCTTACTAAAACAAGTGAGGTTGAGAACAATGTTTCAAATTAAAAGCTAGGAATTGTTTTGAATTCATTATAAGCTTCTGCACTGTTAGATGAAAAAAAAATAATTTGTAGTAATTCTTGCTTTGGTTGATTCTTCTAAAAAATGTACTGGTTATTTCATAGTTTATGTTGACTTTTTATATTTTAAATGAGCGAATAAGAATTTATGAAAAAAAACTTTTTATGAGATACGGTAAAATGAAACTTCTTTTTCCTTCTTTTATATTAAACTGCTGCATAAATTTAAAAATTTTTAGTGACAAAAAATGTTTCTTATCACTAAATGAATGAATATGAATACTTCTATACTACAATGTATTATATTTTTAACATCAAGTCTAGCTACATTTTAGCACTTTTAAACTGACTAGTGTACCTTTAGGCTTACCTTTTCTATAAAAGCATTTGGCGTGTCTTAAAGATTTTGTAAAATACCTACCTTTCATTGTAGATTTTAATGACTCTTCCATTTCCTAAATTGTGACTTTTAGTTTAGGGAGGAGAGGAAAATAATTTATCCAATTCATGCACCATTTCAGTTTCAATTTTTTCTTTACATTATTTGTTATTGTCCTCATAGTCTTCATGTGGAATTGATAAAATGCCTAAATTGAGAAGCTTAAGACCTCAACAACTAAATCTGGTGAACCACTAGCTATACACTATAATAAGGTAATCTTTATAAAACAAATATCTGAGAAATTTTCATCAAGCTGAAACAATGCCTAGAATGCATCTAATTAAATTCAAAGTTGAATTTTTACCTTAACCCGGAAAAATATCAATTGAACATCTACCTAAGCATTACTTTCTTCAAGAAAAAGATATATATTCTTTAATATTAAAGACACCTGAAGTAACAACTGCCCTCTCCCTCACCAATTATCTTTGCATTACACAGAGCTAGTTTGGAAATATGATTTGTATGAAAATAGGCAATGCCAATTTCAATCTGCATTTCTCAGTGCTAAAGATAAATATGTATTGTCCAGATATTAATTAACCCATTAACATCTAACTTAGAATTAATTTCAATACAAGGTTAAAAAGCCAATTAATGTCACTGAAGTCAATTTCCAAATTAAGAAAAATTATCAATTTGTGAAAAATCATTTTAAATCTTTAAAAAATAAATACAGCATTTAAATTCCCTGCATTAAACTTAAAAAATAAATCAAAAGACTCCTGAATTTGGCTAATGAATGGTATATCTAAGTTGAACATTGCTCGAGAGTGTTAATGATGTGAATATATAACGACTTGTTAGACAAAATTAATAAGAAATAAGGGAATGCTTTAAATTTGATTCCAAGTGGAATGTACCTTCTATAAGTAGGATATTAATGGGTTAAGAAAGACTTGCTGTTAATATTATAAAGAACTGTTAATTTAATTTCAATGAAAAAGTAAACTACACTTAAATTATTTAGAAGAATGTAAAAATTTAAGATGCCAATCAGTTTTAAACTACCCATGATAACATTTATCAGAATATAAGACAGCATCAATTTTTCACCCTTTCATATATGGATTATTATGAATTTTAACTCTATTTAGAAAAATAAAAGTTCAAATATGTCAATTGTCTATTGACATAACTTTGTAAAAATGCTAATAAAAAAGATTTGAGATGAAAGATTACAAATCTGCTTAACATTTTCATTAGTTATAATAGCATTGTTCATCTTAAAATGTGTGTTTATTTTATTGTATTATTTTTTCCCTTTTATGATAGCATTGCTCATCTTAAAATGTGTTAATTATCTCTATTTTTTTCCTCTTCATGATCAAAATAACATTCATTGCTATTTGAAGTTGTAAAGTTGTTTGATGTTGATCTTTGCGTATTACGAAAAAATAAGCAATCAGCAACAAAGTGTTAGAGTAGATATTTATTTACTAATATTGATAGTTTTATTGCATTTTAAAAGGATCCTACATTGCAATTGTAGTAAATAACTATTTCCATTAGTCATAAAAAAAATATTTTGTTTGCATTTGAAGCTTTCCCACAAAATGAAGTATACATCATTAATACATACCCTCCAACAATTGTTACCAATTCAGTAGCATTTTCAATGACATATTACATATAATGTAATATCAATAGATTGTCAAAGAATAAATATTGCCAAAGAATTTCAATTAGTTCAAATAAATATTTTCAAACACTATTCAAAATTAAGAAAATTACCGACTAAATATTTAAATGAAAAATTTTTTTAATTGCAGAATACAATTTTGTAAATAAAATTAATTAACAATATTTTTTTAGACATTTGCAATTTTGTTTCATCCAATAGCAAGAACTTTTGCTTTTCTCAAGCCATTATAGCTCAGTTTAACATCAAACTCTTATATTCATTTTTGTTTAGAGGATTGATTCCAGTTTTTATTTTCATACTGAAACAAGCTTTTATTCCACCCCCCGAAACCATATTAAAAATACTTCCACTGAGTGAAGATTTAGACACTTTGTAGTTTTCTATTTCATAATTAACAATTTTCACCTAATTTCCGCAGTAACTACGGAAATTCTGCAGTTGTTGGAGGGTATGCTAAAAAACTATATATCTGCAAGAATTTCCTTGCTCTATTAATAATAAAAATATACTCTATCCATTTTATTCACTTTTGAGATATACAGCAAATTTCTTTTTCCCATCAGAATTTAGGCAACTAATAAGCAACATGTACTTTACATAGCATGTTGTGAAGAGAAGTGGTTTCATGTTCGTTTTGTTCTACGTTTCTGATGAAATTCCGTACTTTGATTCTTTTATTCATAGTTCATTTCAGGAAAGTATTTTTGATATTTATTCTGGTATCTGTTGGAATATTTTCAAAAGCTGAAACACATAAAAAATTAACTTTACCTTTATTATTAATCCAAAATACTTACTTTTAATGCTGGACATAAAATATGCTTTATATAAATTAAATAACTACAACTTGATAAATAAATGCATTATCTCGTAATATTTTCAAAAAATTGGCAGTTGCACAGTTTATTCATCAATCATTGGACACTGTAAGTACTTGAAATAGAAATTGTTATACTATTAAGATGAAATTTTTTGGTATTAATAAAAAAATATTCATGTAATTGAAAATATTTAGTATTTAACAATAAAACTTTTTTTATTAAAGGCTTAATATTCTGTATGCAAATATTTATACTAAATACTGTAATAAAATACTAAATACTGTATGAAAAATATGCAACTAGTTCTTTCCAATTTAGAAATTAAATTTTCTAAAATGGAAAAATTACATGAGCTTAAATAAGGAAGCTAAGGGGTCGCAAAAAGAGTAAATAGTAACATGCTCATTATATGGTAATCCAATCAGAGCCCTGCTAAAACATGTAATCAGAGGTTATGAGGAAATAATGCTCTATTTTAGCTAATTAAAAAATGTGCTTTTTTCAATTTTTTTAACATTAATTCTGCCAATTATTTAAAAAATTTATCTCTAGATTATCTTGAATGCATATAAAACTTTAAAACACTACTTCATTTTTAATAAACTTAATTTTACTTTTACAAATAAAAAAAATGCATAAAAATTTAAACAATTGGAGATGATACTACATGTTACAATTCACCCTTTGTGTTTTCATACATGCAGAATTTCTGCTCTAAATATCAATCAGCACCCATACTAAGATTTCACCTTAGAAAGAATTTTAGCAGAAGCTGATGTTAAAGAAAATATGCCATCTTAACTAACACATGAAAATGAAGCAATAGTTAAAGAATATGACAATATAATAAAAATGAGAGACAGAGGGGGAGAGAGAGAGAAAGAAAAAGAGAGAAGATAGGATAATGCAACAGGAAAGATTAGATTAAAATTTCAAAATGGGAAAAGAAAGAAAATGATAGAGGATTTTAAGTTCAGATAGATTCTGAAAGAGAAGATTAAATTTTGCTGAGTTTGTAGAGATCCATACAGTAAATGACAAATGCAAAGCATAATTTACAAAATGTAAAATACACACAAAAAATGCACATGAAGAAACAACCTTATCATACCAATTGCAGTTCTAATCCAGAATTAAACTTAAATTACTGAATGTTCTTTTAGTACAAATGATGACTTATAATTGAACAATAAAAAAATGCAGTTACAATCAAGAAATTGTAAATACATTTAAAAGCATGAGCCCCGAGCTTCCCTACATTTTTTTTTCAATTCTCAGATAAAAGATTTTATACTCTTTCAAAGCAGATGAAAAGCAAAATTTAAGTTCTCCTGTAATCACAATATTCATCAAAACAGTTTTAAAATAAATTTCATGAGAAACAAATCTAATTCGTATTCATAAGCAAATCTTTTTTTAAAGTTTAATTCAGTTAGATTAACATCTCATTTTAAAATAACACAAGAGCTGAAGGATGGACCTCGTAATTTTGAACCGCGGTCAGATGACGAGGATGACACCTGAGCTGGCATGCCCCAATCCAGGATTTAAAGTACACCAAACCTGCTTCCACAAAGGTTCTACAGTGGTATCAGGTTTACAGCCAGAAACCCTTAGGTTCCAAAGCCAAGACCTCACCACAGCCCTCTCTTACATATCAAACAAGATTAACTCACAATGTTTGCAGATCACACTGAGACATTTATTAAAACTCAGTAACAACTACATAATAAAACATATAAACTGATACTCCCTTTAAATTTTAAAGTGCAAATCCTCTAAGCTCTTTGCTGAATGTAGCACATGTTCAACATCAGGAAATAATGTGATGCAATGCAATGTGCAAACAGGAATTCTCCACTTTTCTAATAGACTATCAAAGTTTTTATTAGAAGTTTCTATAAGAGAGAAGTTTTAACAATTTTAAATATTCATTGAACAACCACATAGAGCTAATCCCAAAAATGTATATCCAACAATACACAAATAGGAAGATTTAATGTTACAGAAATACATCAAATAGAATATTTTACCTTTGATATTTCAGAAGATTTTCATTTACCTTTATCTCAATTACCTTCATTATTTCTAATATTTCATAAGTATATAATGTAATCTGCATCCATTAGCTGTTTTTACCACAATGCAATTATAATTTTTTTTTTTTTTTGCATACAAAATTCATCTACATTTTTAATAAGACTAATCAAAATTAGAAAAAACATCCAAGAACATGTAATAAATTCATTTAATATACTGGGATCACTTACCAATGAAAATGACTGCTACTGATGGAGGGTTAATTTTTAGAAAAGTAATGGTGTAAACTGAATGATTTACTATAATCTTAATATAAGATATTGGAATTGGAAAAATGCTAGAACTTCCATTTTAAGATGTGTAATCATAAATAGTTTTTGTTAGTGTTCTACTCTCCCAGAAAGAAAAATTGACATCAAATTACTAGGGACAAAACAAGGTCTATTTAGTAATAAAAAATAGGTTATTTATACCAAAACATATAAAATACTCTAAGTATTGTAAAAACATTAACCTCTATCATAATACTTGATGAAAACTTACAAAACCTTTTATATTATATGTACCCTGGTGATATAAATATAAAAAAGTAAATAACCTGCAATAAATTAAAATTATTTTCTATAGGACAGTATGAAAAACAAAGTGGTTAAAAATAATGCGAAACAGAAAATGAAAACAGAACATATGGTACAAAATTAACTGCACAACTCTGAAAGTACATTTCAAAGAGTATTAACATTCCCTGGCCTTAAATATCTTTTTTGACTAAGAGAATCTAAAGATTAAAATTATAAGATGTAAATTAAAAAAAATTAAAAACTTAAATATTTAAAAGATTAAATGAGCACTGCTTTAAAAAGAAATTATTTTAAAAAATTTAATCTAGTTTTACAAAAACTTAAGACATTTAAAAATATCCAACCTAAAACAAAAATGAAGCTTATAACTATAATTCTTCATTCTTACAATGAAAAATAAAGATACTTCATGATGACAATGAGCTCAACTTCTTTTCAGAAAACTTTTCTTGAAATAACTTACTCCATTTGATTCGATCAGAATTTGGTAAATTCACAATACAACCAGATTCATTAAATAACTAGAACTAATTCAATTCATTAAATCAACAACTTATCTATATATAAATACATATTATTTAACAACAAACATTAGAAGAGTCAATACTACTATATATATGCATACAATATGCAAATATCCATATTATATTTTTGTTATTTCTTAATCAAAGTTACATATGCAAATGTACGAACAACAGGCTAAAACTAAGACAAGATTACAAATATGCATTTAAACATTTTTCAAAAAAATTAACATTTAAATTTTGAAAACAAGCTGAAAAATTCTTATGATCATGAATGAAATTTTAATAAATTTCCTTCTGTGGAGGAATAATGTGCAACCTGCATTCCATAGAACTTGTAATTTTCTACCCATTACTGACTTCATTGTAATTTGCTAATACAAGTAAAAACTTAGCAACAAGCTAATTAATTTATGTTAATTTTAATCATAATCGTTTTATGCCTCCTACCAACCCATTACTATTTGTCAGTTTCTTTAATTTTTTTTTCTATGCTAGCCATCGATGAATATAGAACACTGCTATATAACAAGGCAGAAGGTGGGGGATGATTTTTGAAAACTACCATTCATGATTAATGAAACGAGTACATAGTTGCTTCACTTTCACTCTTTAAAACTCAAAAGACACAAACCTATAATATGGATTTCAACTTATAAACCACATCTGGGTCATTTAAAAAAATTAGGTATCATCTACACAATTTAGACTTCAAATATTCTTTTAATAAATGCAATTAAGTTGTCTATCAACTTCATCCGTCAATTATCTAACCTAAGTCATTATTTACAGAATTATTTCATCGCAACGCAAAATGTATAATCAAATATATGACGTATTACATTGTGATTGCTTTATATTGGTAGAAATTTGTACCCAGAATTATTAAAATACTCACAAATATTTAATAGGCATAAAAATACAAAAATTAAGAATTAAAATATGAGTTCTGAAGAGTACGCATGACCATAATACATTTGAAAGCAAAACTTTACCCAAATAATTATATGACGTGGTCTACATCAGCTAACGAGAACTTCATTCGCGGAACTTAGAAAATGCAATTATTGTTCTTATCACACGAATGAATTGATGAGGAATAGTTTATGTATTAAAAAAAATTCTACACAGCTTAATTATAAGCTTAAACCTAACGTTTGGAAACACCAAGCTCACAACCACATTTGAGATGAAATATTTCGCCAAGCAATGGCAACCCTCTCAGATGTTTTGGCACAAAGCCAAGTCTGTCGGCGCCATGACACATTCATATGCGTATACATCTGACTGAGAGGGTAACGTAGGAATTCGTATACTAAAAAAAAGTACAAAATGTCTGGGCACGTGGGGAAAGAACTAGCAGCGGAAAAGTTGCCGAGTGTAATACCAAACGTTCGCTTCAACTAAGTAGGATCAGAATAATTTCTTGCTAAGTGCGTAATGAATCGCTTTAGAGTAAGAATTGTTCCTTTTTCTGCAGATAACTGGATAGCACATTTTAAATGATCTGCTATAAATTCAATAATTAGTTTTTAAAGATGAGTTGAAAAATTTTATCGAGATAATTATCATCGGAGCTTGTTTGCAAATTATATGAAAATGTTAATTTCTTTGGAAGAGCTTACATGAAATATATAAAGACTGCATTATTAAGAAATATCAAAAATTCATAGTTATTATATTCTAATACGTAAAATATGCATTTTTAAAATTTCATATGTCTAAACAAAACTTTGAAATTTTTTAAGCAGTTTCTTGTCTAATAAAAGTTAAGTTACCAGATTATAGTATGTTATGAAATAACGAATCAGCAGTGAATTTACTGACTTTTTGTTTCATATAGTAAAATTCTACACAGAAAAACAATTATTTTCCCTCAGCATATGTATTAAAAGGCTTGAATCTTGTAAAAATATATCACAATGTTACATTTCTTACATAGCCCTAAAAGTATTAATTGTATATTTGTCAAACATGAAAATATATGCTTATATAAAAAATTCTAACTTATAAATATATTAAAATATTTAATGATTACTAAAATTAAACTACTGGGTTTACAATCTTAATAGGTAATTATTACTGGAATCTAGAGAAGATTTGTTACAAGACAATTCAATAATATAGTAGAAAAAGTTAATTATAATTAATATACCAGAAACTGTTATATCAGTTCAGAAAATTGAAAATGAATGACAGTAGTAAGTTCCCATGAAATCAAAAATCATATCTGGTTAGCATTAATAGAGGCTTGACCTAGAACATGAAAAATGCTATCCATTACATAAATAATATTCACATTGCAAAACCCATATTTTACAATATAGAAAATTAGAGACCATACTCCTTAAAATGGCTTAAACATTAGAAAAGGATTTAAATAAGATATTGACTAATACCATACTAGTCTATACACAATTTAAACTATATTTTGAAGTATGCATAAGCATTTTTAGTTTGTGATACAAAATGAAATTAACTTCACAAATTGTTTATTAGACTCACTGACAATGCAATAGATTCAAAACAGAGCATTTGAGTTTTTTTGTTGATAGTTCTACAGTTTTCTCAATATATGCATAATGCAGCATGATTTCTGCAAGCTTGTGTTAACATGAGCAGTACTCTATTTTAAATACCATTAAAAATACTACATTAATATATGCAGATTCTTAAATTTATAGAAATTCCAATAATGTCATAGCTAAATATATATAAGCACAACTACCAACAAAACATTTCATTTACTCTACATCATAAATTTTTGAATAACTTGACATCTAAAAGACAGAATATAACTGAATCTGTTAAAATATAAGCTTTTATGTAGTACTTTAAAATAAGCAGCTTGAATATAACAAAGCTTTCAGAGAAAGGTTTTTCTTACTATGCTATATAAGAAAAAGAAAGCATTTTTTAACATTGCATTTTTCCCATTATTTTTCACTTTTGTACATTTTCTACTTTGTATGCCAGGTAAAAGCCATTTCAAGCTCCCGATTCTGAAAGAAATTTATTAGAACAATACTTAAATGTCAGTAGTTTCTGTTAATTTCAATGAAAAGAAATAATGGTTGCTGCAAGAAAGAACTTAAAAAAATGGGGGGGGGGGAGGATATTTTCTATGATAGAAAAAATAGAAAAGTAAAGAATAATGGTACTCAGCATAAAATACTTTTTCACCTCCTGTGATAATCAGTTTTGAAGAGTGAAATTAAGGCATTATTATTTCATTTTCTGACCATTATCCATCTACAGTACTAATCAAATATGAAATACTTCACAATTATTATGAAACAAAAGGCTTCTAATATGCAAATTTTGTTTAAAGTAATTTAAAATAAATCCTTTACCTTACAGATAGTGATTGTTATAATTATTCACTGAAGACAAGTATTTAAAGCATAAAATTTCAGTGAAAACTAACATAATCATGCAGAAAAACTTTTACACTGTTCCACACACACACATAGTTCTCTAACCATTCATTAATAAAATAAGGGCAGAATGGTTATTTTTACACATTTGCAAAAGAAAATACCATTTATGAGAATAGCAATATGGCTTATAATTTTGAGCTATGGGAAAATAAACTGCTAATTTCAAATAGATAAAAGTTCCACAGTATTTTTATTACTTACCAACAGATTTTGATAAAACATACACAAACATTCCTAAGATAATTTCATATTAGTTAGATATTAAGACTAAGTTACTTAAGATGCATAAAAGTTACATATTTTAAATTCCGAATTTAAAATATTTGTGAACAAGCTAATTTAGCTTAAATGCATATTTTATAAAAAAAAGTCAAAGACTGTTTGATAGTATACATTTATATGTCTGAGTTTAAAAACGGATAAATAATAGCTAATTAAGTAAACTATTAAAGCAAATCTAGATAATTCAACATGCACACCTCTCAAATAAAAAAAAAGGAAATTAAAATTATGAAGTGAATTTATGAATACAATAAGTTTTAAACAAGGCAAGGAAAAGTTTGATTTCTATTTTCAAAAACGCCCTAGTTTGAAAAAAAATTTGTCACGCAGTTTAATGAACTCTCTATCACAAAACTTTGTATCTAACTGCACCTTCTCTAAAATTTAAAGTACACAAATTATTCCGAAATTAGATGTGCGATTCATTTGCATATAAGCATGAGATTTGATTCAGATAACCAAGAAATTGCGTGCGCTAAAATATATTATTACATATGCAGAATTGTTTTTAAAAAATCTAGTACTTAACATATTTAAACAATTTTCAGAAAATCACATTTCATAATTTTAAACCATAATCTTTTTTCGTTATGTCCCAATAGTTAAAAAAATACATTTTTTTAATATAATACATAATGTCAGATTTAAGTAACTAAACTAATTTAGGAGAACTAAATTATAAAATATATTGTACAATAAAAAATTAAATATCATCAATTATAACTCATAAACTAATACAAAACTATTGAATTTTCAATTTCTTAACATAATTAAAAATTACAATGTTAAATTAATTACGTCGCTCCATAGGGCGAAGAGATTTAATATAAAAGTTTAAGAAAATCGGTAAAAGATACTTATAACTGGCTAACTGCAACATCGGAATTTGATAAATAGGAAATAAATATAAATAAAAAACGTCACTAATAACTAAACAAATAATATAAATAATCGATTGCTTATGTAAGTCTTAAACTATTAATATTACACAGTATTAGACATAACAGAAAGCTCAAACAATAACTATGATGAATCTTACGGAGCAATTTGATCAATTGAAGAAACTGCGCAATATAAAATATTTTCAATATAATGTTTACTCTCAGTAAGTTAAATTCACTTGAATCTTAAAAAGAAAAAATAAGTAAATCATAGCCTACATAATTCTTTAACTTTTTTTAGCTTTAGAATTTTTACATAAGGAAATTATACTGCGTTGACACTGATTTGTTCAAAATTTAACTTCCATCCTTTGAATTTCTATTGCGAGAATTCGAATCTCACATCTGGTATTCGACAATACTCTTATAAATCGACGTAAATTTCTTTGAAAATTGACATTAAAAATAATTATATTAATATTATGAATACACAACAAACTGTAATAGTTCATTTAGGGATAATCTTTCTCGCGCATCTTATTCGAAAGCGGCGCGCTTCCGACATGTAGAGCCGCCAAATTATAATTTGGGACACACCTCCAACATTTCAGTAAACAGAAATTTCAAAAATAATTTTTAATATTGCTAAAATGATTCTTCAACAACATTTCATCAGTAGTCGGACATCAGTCGATCAAGAGATGCTGACACACACCTGCATTCTGAGTGACATGCCGCCCAGCTGATAGTAGAAGCCGGCGACGGTTACTACACTATTACTACGAGTGAAGAAAAAGGCTCAGTTGCCATTGTGACAAAAACCCTACCTGCACAGACTGCCGACAACTTCCTCTTCTTGCCGCCGATAATCGTGACCAATTCGTTTTCTGTCACCATTTCTGTGATAAAATGCCATATTCCATGAAATGAGAAACTTTTTCCTAAGTGATGCTTCAGAGGCGATTTTTTTTTTTTTTCTGGCCAAAATACTACTCGGATTGATATCCCACAAACGCCCGATCACACCTTTATTCACGGCCTGCCTCTAAAGCGCGGGAAACCTTCGCTGGCGGATAACTCGTCTTCTTCCGCGCACGTGTTCCTTTATTAAGCGCTTTCGACACAGGAATATTAATGACGGATGTCTTCAAAAGTCATGTTAAAACCATCTAAATCAATGCGGTATAGTATTTTAACTTAAATTTTTAACACACTCACCCAGACGGGTGTAACTACTTTTTACGTCGTAGTACAACTCTCCCAGCTGCTCAATCAGCTGTCAGGGCTAAGCTTTGTTTCTTCCGCCGCACCGGAATTGAGTTGGTGGCAATGCTATCGTCAGCTGAGATGGAAATGGTTAGCTCGCTTGCTGTTTGATTCAAGTAACTGCATGCCAGTGCGATTTTAGCAGAAGGGGAAAAGTTGTTTCGTGCCTTTTTCTCTTTCATATCAGAGATCGCAGAAGGATGTTGTGATTAACGTTACTTTGGAAATATTATTTAGAACAAGGGAATGACAATTTTTATTTCAAAATGACTAGTGTGTAGTCATGCCAATTTGTTTCTCTACCGTGTTCTAGAAATTTCGGTGTGATGAAAACTGGTCTTTTAAGCAATTTTATAACAGGGTTCTGTTTATTTAATTTGGTCTTTTATGATATTCCTTAAATCAATCATCCTTTTCCTATTGTTAGTTAAAATTATACATTCTTTTCTATCTACTTGAAATGATAAGTATTGGATTCGCTGCCAATATTTGGTAGTGCGGATTTCGCTCACTCGTGCTTTTATTTCGTGTGACGTGCAAAAAATAAACCAGATAACATCTTACCATTAGTATAAATTTTAAATTCATATTTTTTTCTATATTCTAAAAGGAGTGTGAACTATAGTTACTTATTAGTTGTGATGTTTTAATAAGTAAATTAATACCAACCACACTTGCACTGTAGTGGAAATTTAAATCAGAAAGTAATTTGAAGATTATTTATATCTAGTAAAAATTGAAATGTCCTTAAGAAAGGAAATGAAATATAAATTGTTTCTTAAATTAATGTTTTTGAAAAGCTTGGTTAGCAAACTATCGCAACTGCATGATATTTTAACCCCCCCCCCCTTTTTTTTTCATGAATTCGAATAAATCTTACGAAGTGGTTGATTTGAACAAGAAATTTGTCGTATTCATTTCAAAAAAATTAAAGCTACGAATTAAACAAGGAAGGGTACGGTATTATTATATTTATTTAACACAGATTTTCATTGCCATGTAAGTTTTCGTGAGATGCCCTAATAAGAATGAATCGGCAAATGCAATTGTTTTTGTGAGTTTCTCTCTCTCTCTCTGAAAAATAAGATTTTTGTATGCAAATGTATGTACTGAAAATAAAAGCAGCAACTTTGAATTCTATCATGTAGCTATAAACATTACTTGCTCGCAAAAAAAAAAAAAAAATGTTTCACATAAATAGAAGAAAGATGTTTCTTGTATCATGAAGATTTGGTCATTGTAGTTTTCTGGGGAATTTCTTTTGTACAGATAAGTTATAAGCCTTAAGATATCTCAGTAAAAAGTTTCAGATTCAAGTCAAAATTTCATGAATAGTAAAGGAATGACAAATGACCACTCAGTTCAGGGGAAAATACACGGGAAACAAACGTGTTGTTACTTTTAAATAGTTGCTTTGTTTTCTCCGCCATTGAGGAATCACCATTTTTCAACAGCTGAAAAAACTGAGAAGTGTTGCAAAATAACACTTAAGCGGATTTCGCCAGAAATAATTTCATTCATTAATATAAATGAACACTTATTAAGTAAAAATACAAGAATTGCTTTTGTTTTATTATATCCTAGCAAGTGTTGAAATAAATTGAACAAAATATAATCTAGTCTGAATTAAAAATGACATACCAATAATTCCAGAATGTATACTTTGCGTTTAATTGGTAAGGGGAACACTTGATCAATATATTTTATTATTCAACTTTTTTATTTCATTTATTCAACTTTTTTTTAAATAGATTGTTGAAATTATGGTTGTTTTTAATTCATATCTTACTAAACAGTGCTAGTATTTTTACAAACTCATGTATATTTTTAAAAAAAATTCTTAAATCAAAATGTCATTAACTTAAATTCTCACTTAAGTTTATAAAAAACCTTAATACTCTTCACTAATTCATACTTTGATATGCTACAAATTATAAAGATATAATGGCCATTGCACACTTTTATATTATATCTTTCCATTTTTATTTTCTTTCTCCCGAGCCTTCTTTAAACTTAATTCCCATACATATACAGAAAGTTTAAAGGAACTGATTTCCTGAAATATCCTAAAATTCGGTATGATAGAATAGAGTATTTATGGATATTGCTCGAAAGATATGAACTTAAAAAATTCATATACCTTCTAGGTTAAAGTTTATTAAAATATGAATCGTAAAAATTTATATGCCACTTTTTTTTTTTTTTTTTCGGAAAATTTTTTCGGTATTTATAAGCAAAAGTGCTCTCAACGGTATTTCATTAGATAAGATAAACACGCATTTTATTGGTGAATATTTTGTTTTCTATTTACCTTCGCTATTTGGGTGTGCAAAATATTTTTATAGAGGAAAAGCGATCGCGTGACACGATCTTTTTCACTTCTCAAGCAAGGAAAAAAAAAGTGTCACAAGCCCATTCTAGGATAAAAGATCAGGTACCATTCTCAGTCTCTCTCCCTCCTTTTCTCGTTTGTGTGGGGCGGGGGGTGGGATGTACGCCTGACTAATCCGCCCATTCAGCACTAGCAGTGAGCAACGGGAAAGGGATTCAAAGAATTTGATTCCAAATATTTTCCCGCCATTGGCGGCAGGTGCGGTCTGGGGTAGTTGGTTTATTATGTTCTGACTCGCATGAATCTACAGTAAAAATCAACGAATATAAGGATCCATTTTATTATTTACCTCCAAGCTTTTTTTTTAAAACCCTGAGAAGAGTTGTTTTATTTCGTTTCCGTTCGAAGTTATTCTTGACAAGTGTTCTAAAGTTAAAGATGTTTGCATGGAATGGAGTGCATCAAAGACTTTTTGATATAATTTTTTCTTGCATTCTAAGCAAGTAAAACATTTATTACTTAAGATACTATAAAGTCATACCCAGTCTTGATTCATTTAGATAGATTGTATGAAAGCTGATACCCATCCTAAAAGAATGCCTCGAATTGTGCCAACAATGTCTTGCATATATTTCTATCGTTAGTATTATAAGTTATTGCTTTCTTGGAAAACAATAAAAAAGCTGTTTCACTTCTAGATTTAAATAATTATTTAGCATATGAAATATGACAAAAGACCTGAGAAGGAAAGCTAGAAAAACTGATCTGTGATTTAAGTTTTAAACCGACTCTTTACAGTACTGAGATTGAATAAAAGGCACTTTTAACTAGTTATTTGAATACTTATACATATCTGTTTCTTTCACTGCAAAGTTGAATTTGAAAATCACGAAAGTAAGAAATTAAAGATTAAAAGAAATTGAGTGTCATTATTTTTTTTTTAAATGTTCTCAATAATAAAATAGAAACTTCTCATATAGATAATAGATTCGTTTTGGAAACTTGGATATTATTTTGAATTATGTTGTTAATTCATTTTTTTTATTCGAATGGCATAATAATTTTGCCGCTAATTTTTTCTAAAATAATTAATTTAGGAAAGAATATAAATAATTCATTTAAGAATATAAAAATTCATTTATAATGATAAAGTTGATGTAAAATGCATATAAATTTCATAATATAAATTTGTGAATACCATTTGTAACTGTCGTCAGTTAAATTTCTCAATTTTAAAGAGCGTATCTTAGTAACTTTTTTGACTTTATGTTTAAACATTAATTACTTTTTTAATGCTTCTGTGTTTAAAAACGTTTAATTAGTTTTTATTCAGTTACTACCACTATTTTCCGTTTGCTACTTTTCTTTATAATTCAAATTGCGAATTCTGAAAATCATTTTGTGCAGCATGTCAGAATTTCGTTCTAATATAATTAAGCATGAAAATATAGCCTTAAAAGATATTTTAACTTGTTATGACATCAGATAAAAAATTAATCAATATTAATTGAAAAATGCAATAATGATCTTTCAAAAGAACTGTTTTAAGAAATTTAAAATTTCACATAAATAAAAAATTAAAAGATACAAATGCGATCGTCTAAATAATCACTGAAACTTTTCTTCATTGGCATTTGTCATGTGTAAACTTATTTTGGGAGATAAGAATTAGAATGTAATTATTAAAGTCACACTGAAATGGGATGACAAATTTTATTAAAATTAATTTTTATTCTGTAAATAATAAAATTCTCTTCTATGATTTACAAAATGAGCAATTTAGGTATCTACTTTACCTTTTAAATTATGACAATAATGCAAAACATTTGACAATTTGACTAAAA
Source organism: Argiope trifasciata (assembly GCA_026543055.1). Taxonomy (NCBI): domain Eukaryota; kingdom Metazoa; phylum Arthropoda; class Arachnida; order Araneae; family Araneidae; genus Argiope; species Argiope trifasciata. Next base: position 48,674 of record JAPMOQ010020322.1, on the reverse strand, counting down.
GAAACATAAACAACTGCATGAAATTCTAAATCAATAATTTGGAAAATTAAAATTCTGCTTCATAATAAAGAATAAATGTTTACAATAACTCAATTTGTTGTTTATATAAAAAAAAAATCTGGGACTTTATTTTCTAAGGCGTAATTAATTCCCCTCTAATTCTTAGGAACGGTTTTTTTTTAATGATTTGCGCAGCCACTGATACCTTATTCATTTGGGTATCAGGAATGAATCAGTGTTCGACACACACAATTGTGGTCACAATTGCAGTGGCGTGCAATGAATTAGCACAGATGACTCGAGCGTCACGAAGACGAAATGTTTGTACATTTGTGTCATTTTTAGAATACATTGCCTCCAGCTAGATTTATACTGGTGTAGCCATTGAGTCCTGAATTCTTTTTGTCTTGAATACTGCAAGAGTTTTAAGAAATTAATTAAATTAGAACATATGCGTAGAATACTAAAATGGAAATTTTCCGTGCTACCAAAATGTCTTCTATATTATGGTCAAAAAGTTTTAAGATGTAAATTTCTTATAAGATTTTTTTATTTCCCTAATAAAGATTTTGTCCTTTAACAACTATGTGTTTTCGTTGAAGATCAGATTTTTTTTCTATTTTCATACATATATATATATATATATATATATATATATATATATATATATATATATATACACTGATGGAAAAAAAATCCCAACACCAAGAAAAAATTATTGTACAGTAATGAAATTTTAGGAATACATTTGTCTAGGTAACATATTTAATTGATTAAAGTTTCAAGATCACAAGTAGAGACATTGGCGAGAAGAGCCCTTAAATGTGAAATGTTGGTACATTAGTAACCGGTGTAACAGCCAGAATTTTGAATGCAAGCATGCAAACGTGCATGCATTGTGTCGTACAGGTGTCGGATATCAGTTTGTGCGATGGAGTTCCATGCCTGTTGCACTTGGGCGGTCAATGCAGGGACGGTTAATGCTGGTTGTGGATGACGCTGGAGTTGTCGTCCAATGATGTCCCATACGTGCTCGATTGGAGAAAGATCTGGTGATCTAGCAGGCCAAGGCAACATGTCGACATTCTGTAGAGCATGTTGGGTTACAACAGCGGTATGAGGGCGAGCGTTATCCTGTTAGAAAACACCCCCTTGAATGCTGTTCATGAATGGAACAGGTTGTATCACTAGACTGACGTACAAATTTGCAGTCAGGGTGCGGGGGATAACCACGAGAGTGCTCCTGCTGTCATACAAAATTGCTCTCCAAACCATAACTCCAGGAGTAGGCCCTGTGTGTCTAAGCCGCAGACAGGTCACTAGCAGGCGTTCACCTGGCCTCCTTCTAACCAACAAACGGCTATCACTGCGACCAAGGCAGAACCGGCTTTCATCAGAAAACACAACAGATCTCCACTCCGTCCTCCAATGACCTCTAGCTTGACACCACTCACGTCGCAAACGGCAGTGGTTTGGAGTCAGTGGAATGCACTGTACAGGGCGTCTGGCGTGGAGCTGTCCTTGAAGTAACCGATTTGTAACAGTTCGTTGTGTCACTGTGGTGCCAACTGCAGCTCGTATTTCAGCTGCAGACGCAGTACGATTAGCCACAGCCATACGCCGAATACGACGGTCTTCCCTCTCAGTAGTACCACGTGGCTGCCCGGAACCTGGTCTTCTTGAGGCAGTACCTTCCCTTGACCACTGCCGCCAATACTCATGCACAGTGGATACATTCCTGCCAAGTCTTTCAGCAATATCGCGGAAAGAAAACCCACCTTCTCGTAGCCCTACAACACGACCTCGTTTAAACTCAGTGAGCTGTTGATAATGGTTTCTTCGTCTTCTCAGAGGCATCCTTGACTAACATTAACCCACTACGTCAAGTCTCAACTGTAAATAACGATCACGAACGTTACAGCGTTTATTTAAAGCAAACCTCATTTGCATGTTCATAGTGTCGCTACTAGCGCCACACTTACGCGCGTAGCTCGAAATTTGAATCGACGTCATCTTTCAGATGTATAAACACGCCTACCAAATTTCGTTTATCTAGCACAGCTCCTTCCTAGTATTGGTTTTTTTTCCATCAGTGTATATATATATATATATATATTCTTTGAATTTTCTATAATATTCAAGCCAACTCTGACTTTAAATTTAACACAAATTGTGTAAAAATGAATACCATATCTATTTTTAGCACATAAATCCATAGTAATTGCATCAATTCTAACGCAAAGAATGTGAAGAAGTAACTGACATGGCCATTTACGACATTGCAACGATGAATAAAAAAATATATATAAATCTAGTGTACTACGGATTGCTCAGAGTTCTAAAAAAGGGGCAACTACTATTTTCTGTGAATGATGCTGTCATCAGGAATTCTCCACTCGTCAGCTTATCTTATCAACGCCGTAATGGCAGAATGAAGTAATCTGTACCGTAAATATGAACGGACATCTTTCATTGAAAGTTTTAAAAGAACTTGCAAGATTTCTAGATGAATGAAAAAGGAAACTTTTTCGGTTTTACATTAAAATATTTTCTCTCAACCCCTTGCCCAATAATTTAATTAAGTAAAGGTTACTTGCTTATTATCTGTAAAAGAATCGTCGTGAGAGATGGCCCCGCCCCTTTCCCCGCCCCTTTCCCCCCTTCTTTCTTCATGCTGATCGACATTTATTGTCTTAACTGCTTGTTTTTGCGCTTTTTCATCTACAGTTCATGCAGTTTCTATGAAATTCCTTTCAGATAAATCAACCGTAATGTCAGTGGCAGATTTTAAATGCATGAAGTGGTTAGCTCGAAATTATTTTGAGTTCCCTCCTATGAAAAAACTATTGAAAAAGAATCCCTTTTTTTATAAAAAAAATTGCATCTAATCTTCTAATATATATGTGTGTGAACGTTATATATATGTAGGTCTTATATAGATATGTATATAATATCTTATATAGACGTTACAGCACAACTCTTCCCCAATTACAGCTCCGAATCAGGACCTAGATGTGGCAGTTACTGCCCAAACTAATATGTGTTCCACTAAATGCAACTCAATGTCACCCGCTGTTAGCCTGCAGTAGAGAGCATGCATTGTGGACAACGTAGCAGTGGGCTTGTGTGATGTTTTCCTACGAGTCCAAGTTTAGCTTGCAGTCTGATTCTCGCCGGACATTCATATCGAAGGCTCAAGGTACCTGTTACCACCAAGAGAACATCATTGAACGACACCGTTTCAGTGGTGCAGGATTGCTCGTTTGGGGAGGAATTATTCTGTTTTGCAGAACTGACCTGCATGTGCAAATTGAAACCGTGATAGGCCAAATCTATCGGGACGTCATTCTGGAACGACATGTACGTTTGTTTCAGGGAACCAAGGACGTAGAATTCGTGTTTATGGGCGACAAAGCCTCTCCTCAACGTGGAAACATTGTCAATGAATGCTTTCAATCGAAGGGTATCACCCGTATAGACTGTCCAGCATTCTCACCAGACTTGAATCCAGTAGAGCATGTGTGGAATATACTTGGTCGACGAGTTAAAGCCCGTCAATCATTTCCTATCTGTCTTCTGGAACTTCGAAGAGCATTGCTTGATGAGTGGTGTAATATTCCCTAGATCCATAATTTGATACTCAGCATGCCTAGGCGTTATGCGGACTGTATTGCATTGTCTGCGAGACATACTATGTATTAATCATCATACCAACCATGTAGAATTGATTTTTGTAAATAGGTTTTTTCCCCCGTAATTTGCTGCAGGGAGCAGAAAATCCTTATCACACATATATAATATTTTATCCTCTTTACCTTTTGTTTGATAAATAGGCTTTACAAACAAGTAACATTTGTTTTGTTTCTGACTCTTCCTTTTCCTTAACTTACATTATCCTTAATTTATGGACATGAATGTACATTTTGTAATACATACATACCAAATAGATAAGAAATTATAACATCTTTTCAGCCCTTTGTTATTATTAGTTTATTCTCAACAGATTTTTTCTGATCATATAAAAGAATAAGTTTATAGAGATTTCTTTCGGTCTTTGCGTCTACATAGATTCGATATAACAGTATTTAGGCATTTGAACTTTGTTTTAAACAGCCGAAAATTTTTTTCTTAGTAAATATATTACCTTCTATTGTTATATGTTTAGAAAAATGCAATTCATTCAATTAAAAAATTGAAAATAGGCTTATTTATGAACTATGAGGAATTTTACTATTAACTGAAGATTGTAAAGTGAGCAGTTTGTATTTCTTCTGAACTTCGCACTGAAATAAATAGTGCCAGATCCTTTTGTTACAAAGAACTGAATGGTATGTTGTAGGATCGGTTTTAGAAGGAGCAGGACCTATTTGGAAGAAATATTAGTTAATCACCCTGGTTTCTGGTAAACTTGCACCAAAGTGAACATTTAAAAAAAAAGAAAATAGAGACTTCGAGCTAAGAAGGGGTAGAAAAAGAGTAGAAAGCATTAAAGAGTTATTAAATCTTCATTAAAGAGTTCTGAACATTTTGCTATGGTGCCCAGACCACGTGCCCTGTAAGTTACGTCACTATATTGAACCAAGAATAGAGAGCACTCTGACGAAGGATCTCTTAAAAAAGGGAGCCCTATTAGGAATAGTCGGTCAGCTAAAAGGCGGTAGTAGGTCTTAACAATACAAGACGTAACGAGATTTTTAGTTTAGTTTAGTTATATTAACGTCCCGTTGTAAAGCAGCACTAGAGATATTTTGGGACGGACCTCGTCATTTTGAACCACGGTCAGGTGATGAGGAAGACATCTGAGCTAATACCTTCCTCTCCACACCACATCAGCGGGAGGACGTTTGACTAGACAGATTTAAAGCGCACGAGACCTCCTCACACGACTGTTCTTCGGTGGAATCGAGTCTCGAACCTGAAACCCTCCAGTTCCGTAACCGAGACCTTACCACCAGGCCAACGTGACCCCAGTGGAACAAGATGAAACTGTCCCAGACAAAAGATGTTTTGAAAAATTACACTGAGATAGTTTAAGATAATTATAAATATATGTTATCTAGTTAAGTTACAAAGTACATTTATAATGGTCTTATTGTCTCTCTTTTTTCCTTTCTAAAATGACCTTTTCCTAAGAAAATGTTAAGATAAATTGTAAATTAAAACAAAAATATAGAGTTCGTAATTAAAATAAACTGTACATAAGTTGTGCTGTTTTCCTAAATTTATTTTATTCACTTTTTTCAGGTATAATAACTATAATGAAATAAACAATTTGGAATTGAAATAAAAAATTATAGTATTAAATAATAGCCAAAAAATTAACATATTTAGGAATCAAGAAAATAAATGTTCGGTGTCATTGAAATATAGCTTTTAAGGAGGTAAAAAAGGAAAGTAACATTTTCAGATATATTGAAAGACGTCAAAATATCAGATTTTTTACTTTCAGTTTTGAAGAACTTGCATGTCTGTCTTATTTTTCGTATGCATGTCATTTCATCATTATTGTAATAATCACCTGCACCACAGTTTATTATGCGGTTTATCCTAAAGTTCTTCCCTCTCGTATTACTAATTGATAAGGTAAGAAATTGTGTCCTTGCAAAGCATCAGCAATTTATTGGTGGGGGGGCCTAATGCCACTTGGTCATACCAAGCCCGAATGAGCGGAGCTCTTTCGAATGAAGGCAGAAGTGTGCGCCTTTCGTTATGAACGAGCACCGTTCAGGTGAAAGTACGACTTTGCTCGAACACACACGACAAAACCCTTTTTAGGGGGCGGTCGAACTCATTCATCCATCTCCAAGTCAGAATTTAGATCCAAATCAGGGACCGACTCATCCCTGATTCAGTCACCCAAAAGGCTTAGTAATTAATAACATCTACTTCAACAAATCTTAAGTCTTCTAAGATTCGATAATGATCTCATGACTGCGAGTCCAGCGTTATAACCATTCAGCTATGTATACTCAACAACGTTTCGTTTCAATGCGGCAATATGTTCAAGTATTAGTGGAGTGACTGGGGTAGGATATTCACAAGATAGATGCTCTAATAATGCTAGATTCATGCCCTAAAATATTTTGTAATGGGGGGGGGGGTCGAAAGATAAGGCAAGATTGGAAAGTATGCGGTAAAATCTAGACAAAACCATTCCCACTTTTTTTTTTTTTGTGTGTGTGTAATGTGAAATGTGCCTATGAATATCTAGAACTGAGCTCAAAATTGCATTATCTATTTGTAAATATTTAAACTAAATAACTTTCTCAGGCTTAAATATATGCATCCACTCTAAATATACATATTATACGAAATATATTAAACTTAACTATTTCTACATGCTAAGTTACAGTGATGAATATAAGAAGAACCCTAAAATTTTTTAAAAAAAAAATTGTAGAGATATTTAAGTAGCACTTACTATCGTTATTGAATTCAAAGATTTGACCATCGGTTTCTAACTCTGTATTTCGTTTCAGCCCCATTAAAATTAAAATACCATTAATTCAGAAAAAATTGCATAATTTAATATTATCTTTATGAATGATGATGGAACCTACTATTCTTTGAAATGTTCACAACCAGAACAATAATCTACTCAGAAAAAAATCTCTACAGATTCTGACCGTATTTTCATGCGCATTTCAAGCAACAGACTGTTCCACTGGATGATAGATAAAGGTCCGACGAACATTTCAGGGGGTCATCACAACATCCCTCTTTAGTACAGTGTATCGTGTCCCTCCATTGGGCAGATCATGCTCCCCCCCATGAGGGACCATGACCTCTTGTCATACAAACCCTCTAATGCCACTTTTTCTCAGTATCCTACTAGTATAGATTTAAGGGATTATTTTTTGAAAAGTTGAATAGCTTGTCATGACCGGTTTTACTGTTAGGTATTTTTGGATGACTGCCTGGGGATACTTCAGCATGGATGCGCTTGCGCGTCAAAGGGAATTGCCGTTTGTACATCAGACTCTTACGCCTTTTGGGCATGAAAGAAACTGACAATCCTGAACTCGCTTATTCCTTTGGGCGATTCTAACGCTTTTTTGACTTTTGAACCGGATCAAATTGAATGCGCTTGTCGTAGGTCAGTTTTTCTCATCTGGTTAGTGGCATAACAAAGTGGGACAAGCAGGATAAATACCTGCGGGCACAGAATTCAGGTGTCAATCAATTGCATTTATGAAGAAGTAATTCTTTTTAAACCTTAGTTTCTCTAGATTTCAAAAATTTCGGTGACTTTATTCGAATGTCGGAATAGAAACTATACATTTGGTGTGTGTGCGTTCTGGTTTTTTAAAAGAGTGAAGAAAAGTAAAAAATATTTACGTAAGGCGGACCTGGACAGGGTGATGAAATTAACAGCTGATTATTTTTAATAAATTAAGTTTTTGAAGTAAATTGCTTTTCTTTTGATATATATCCTTTACTTGTGTTATATTAAGATAATTTTTTGTTTTAACGTAATTAATATTATTTGGATATTTTATATGGATAATGAATAAAAGTCACCTTCTTCTGGCACTGGGACAATATTTTGACCCCAGAGCAAGACGACAACATCGATAAAAGTTGAATATAAATTTTTATTCTGAAATATAATACAGTACACAAATTACACTTCATAAATAAATTAACTAATTGTCCATAAATCAAGGATAAGGCAAAGAAAGCGTCAGAAGCAAAACAAATGTTACTTATTCGTAAAGTCTATTTATTAAAAAAAACTAAAGAGCAAAAATGATGCTTTATGTGTGACATCGTTAATAAAAATTAGAATTTTCTGCTCCCCTAGAGCAAATTACACAAAAACCCCTATTTACAAAAATTACAGTTACATACATGGTTGGTATGATTGTGAATATATAGTATGTCTTGCACGCAATGCAATACAGTCCGCACAACGCCTAGGCATGCTGAGTATCAAATTATGGATCTTGGAGAATATTACACCACTCATCAAGCAATGCTCTCCGAAGTTCCAGAAGACATATAAGAGATGATTGACGGGCTGTAACTCATCGCCAAATATGTTCCACACATGCTCTACTGAATTCAAGTCCGGTAAAAATGCTGGCCAGCCCATACGGGTGATATCCTTCGATCGAAGGCATTCGTTCACGATGTTCCCACAATGAGGACGTTCGTTGTCCCCATAAACACAAATTCTACGCTCATAACTCCCTGAAACAAAAGTACATGTTGTTCCAGAATGACGTTCCGATAGATTTGGCCTGTCATGGTTCCAATTTGCACATGCAGGTCAGTTCTGGAAAACAGAATAATTCCTCCCCAAACGAGCAATCCTGCACCATCGAAACGGTGTCGTTCAATGATGTTCTCTTGGTGGTAACAGGTACCTTGAGCCTTCCATATGAATGTCCGGCGAGAATCAGACTGCAAGCTAAACTTGGACTCGCCAGAAAACACCACACAAGCCTACTGTTGCGCTGTCCACAATGCATGCTCTCTACTACAGGCTAACAGCAGTCGACAGTGATTTACTGTAAGTGGAACGCATCTCACTGGCCTACGAACATATAGACCAATCTGCCCTAAGCGTCTGTTTAATGTCTGCCTTAAAACTGTGTACTAGGCGTTGAAAAGAGCTGACGAGACAGCTTAATGCTTTGCTCCATCTCTTTCTTTTGGAAGTAACTGCCAAATACGAGTTCTCATTCGGAGTTGTAACTCGGGGGCTACTTGTGCTGTAACGTATACTCACATTACCATCACCTTGGAATCGTTGCCAAAGCCTGGAGAGGAAACTTTGGGTGATTCCAAATTCTTCAAACCTTCCAGCTGGGTACTCCCACATTCCAGACGGCCGATAATTCTACTACTTAAAAAGTCATTCAAATTCATCCTTTGTGTCATAACTATGCGGTTATTGCACTGAAAGGCTTATAAAGTGCTTGCGAGCAATTATACTTTTCCTGTATTCCTTATGCATCACTCTCTTATACTCTCGTTATTGTGACGTACTATCATTGTCAACTAGTGGCTCCTTGCAATTTGCATACGATTTTCAAAGATGTGTGTATTCTTTTTACGGGTTTTAGAGTTCGATTTCCGAGTGACTCTGAATTACCCGTAATTTATGAGCATGAGTGTAATTAAGCAATTTTCAATACGTTTTTGGAGAAATGTAATGAAATGGATACTGCTTTTATAACTCTAACGCACACTAAATAAATATCTCAAAATCCACGCTTTTTCACGATCCAAGATTGAACCCAAATTTCCCTCTTAAATTTGGGCAACCTTTGTTTTCCATAAGTAGCTTTTGCAACATTCCGTCTTAATTTCCTGATGGAAGGTCCAAATACATCTCACAATTTTCAGGATCTGCACTCTACTTTCTTAGGATGTTTCAGCTCATGCCGTCAATGTGAGGAAGCAAATTTCAATTTCTTAGTAATATTTTTTTTTTTGGCAAATAGAAAATTTTTGCTTTTTTGATTTAAATGTTCTTGTCGTGTCTCATATGTTTACTATGAAATCAGAATATTTTCCAAAGATGATACTGTTAAAATATTATATGTTGATTTATGCGATTTACAGTAATGTTTGAAATAATCTGTGGATCACGTTGATTAACGAAATCACACAAAATAATAAATGAGTAAAAATGCCAAACAGAAAACTATATAAATTATATGACGGACGATAAAGTCAATTTATCGTGATTGGAAACGTTAACTCTTTTTATGGATTAACAAAAAAGTATATTATCTAAAGTAGCTGTGTAAACATAGAATAATCAAATATGTTCCCTGCTAATCAACGGGAATTTGTTTTGCAGACTTCGAAAATTACAGCACTTTAGTCAAAATACTCTAAGACCATCAAACAAACAACAAATTGGGTTTTTAATTTGAAAAAATTTTAATGCTCAGCAGCGAGAAACGCTAGTAGAGCCCGCCAAGTTGAGAAGTTCAAATGATATGGACATAAGCTAATTCATTCTTTATTTTGTTCCAGTCTTTCCTATTTGCAGAAAATGGATTAAGCAAGGTAAGGATCTTTAGACATTGCAAATTTTCAATCCTTCGACAAATTTGATTCCAAAATTTGATAAGGATCTACACGTTAAATGCAAAATTTGCGAACCAACTTTTACCCATCCAGATTTTTATGTTTTGTAGTTATCGTGTTCGCTGATTCTCGGATAGCTGGATAATAAATTTCCTGTAGATGAATTTTGTTCAAAACTTAATAGAAATCGACGTGTAAAGATCCTGTATCTAATTTCATTTGTCTAGCTGAAAGCATTTTTGTGTTTTGTAACTCACAGATAGAGCTGTAGACAGGCGAATATAATTCCAGGAATTTTCTTTTCAGACTCAAAAGATTTAAAATGTAGAGATTTGACATAAATCTCAAATTCGAATTTTTTAATAATTCCAATATTTTCTCTTTGTATACACAAAAGTTAAAAATTCTTTTTGCCCTTATTGGTTTATTTCAATGCTGTTTTATTCATTTTTTGTGTGAGAGACGCAAATGATTCATTTGTAATTTATTGAAGCATGAAACACGGAGCATTTTATTTAAAAAATATTCAATCTTTTTCATTCCTTGTTATTCTGTTCCATCTTTTACCAGCTATGCTACATAAATGTAGCCTAACTGAAGCCAAATTACGTGGGAGATAAACAACGTAAACCATGACAAAAAAAAAAAGAAAGAAATTTGATCAACAGTAATCTTTTGAAAGATTTTTTAATACCATCAATTGTTTCAGTTATTTGTGTGTTGAAACTGTGATTTCAGTTTTTTCAAATCATCATAGTAAATGCACCTCATTAAATCTTTCTTAGTTTTCAATTAATAATCTTTTCAAGATCGTTTAATCTGAAATTATTTTCAAAATAGTTTTAAATTTTTTCCAGCAGTTGTAATTGTAAGTGCACAATAATATTTTTTCGTGATTTCGCAGAAACAATTAAACAGCATCATTCATTGTAAATCAGTGATTATTTCATATTGATGCATGTTTTTATTATTTTAATTATAATTGCATTCTAGTTTATGAAATACAGACATTTTTTAATCGTCAAAAAAATTCGATATCGAGATTTTGTGAATTCTCCATGTTTCAGATATTCCTTAATCCGAAAAACACTTTTGAAATCATGTTTATTTAGTGAACACAATAAATCAAAAACGCACTGAGCTAGACGGATAAAATTTGGTATGAACTTTAGACCAAATCTGTAGATTTCTGCATAAATTTCAAAGGAGATCCATTCATAGGAAGTCTGCGTGTCTGATTATTAGAGTTACATGAACTCGATAACTACAAAACATAAAGAGCTAGATATATAAAATTTGGAACAGAGGTTTAACATCGGAAATACAGATTCTTATGAAATTTTGTCGAAATCTATCAAAGACTTAAGCGTAGTCGATCTGTCTTTCCGCCTGCACGTAAACGCAATGACTTAAATCAATGAAATTTGGTATGTGATCTTGTGACTACAATTGTTGATAGGGAAAAAAGTTGCCCAAATACATATTCGCATGCTAGATAGAATGAAAAGGCTAGATTCTAGCCAGAAGTCTATATTTTGTAATTTTATTCGCCAGTACTAAGAAAGAAATTCACGTTCTTACTGGATTATTCTGCAAGAAAACTAAACTACTGGTGCAAAAATGAAGAAAAATGGATGGCAATATAATTCGATTCCACAAATTAATGCGCTCGGGTAGGGAAATAAGAACTTAATTGGAGAGTATGTGAGAAAGTTTCGTGGTGACTACCCCACTGGAGTTTTAACTGCATTCCAGCTATTAGTCATTAAACCTTTATTTACCGAATTATATTGCCATCCATTTTTCTTCATTTTTGCGCTAGTAGTTTAGTTTTCTTGCAGAATAATCCTAGGAATATGTAATGCAAAACTATGTAATTAACATAAATATCTTAACTTAATTATTAATTAAATATTTTTAATTCCTACTTTTCGCATATATTACCTTCATGCTATTTGGGTTACATTCTCCGTGTTCCTTAGAATACCATCAGCAAAAATAGTCATATAGTAAAGATATGAGCTAGATTGAAATGGTGCTCTTAAAGCCTTATCACACGGCAAAATATCTTCGGCACTTTCCGTCAGCAAACGAGAAGGAAAGTGACGTCACTTCAAAGTTTCACATGATTGGTTGAATTTCGTTTGCGGACAATATTTTCGATAACATTTCCGAACTTGTTCGAAAAAGTTTTCGATTATGAAACTTGCTTGACAGGTTTTTGAGGGTAGAAATGGAAAAGTAGTGGCGAAATTTCACCGTGTGATAAGGTAAGTTAAATATAAAGGGTTAAAAAATCTGAAATGATTGCACGCTAATAGGTTTTTGCGTATCTATAGTTCTCGGTTAATAATATGCAGGTACATTTTAGATAGTATACGGGACTTTTTGGGGGAGACATCTCCAACTGACTTAAAATTCAAATTTCCAAAAGGGGTTTAGACCTTGCTTTCGATTCAAATGAAATTTTGCTGTTGAAATGCAGTTATGAAACCACTGAATTGCTTATTTTGTACGAGTAGGTTAAAATTATCTTTTAAGATAAATACGTTCTAAAAAGATTTGCTCAAAATTAAAGAAATGCGTTAATAAAACTTTAACCCAAAAACAAAAATTTTCATAAATTTTTTATGGTTTTGATCTTTATCAAAATATTTGCTTCCAAATGGCCTTTAGTAAATTATGTGGAATGGACAAAGATGGCAGTTTGATTAAATACATTGCCTTAAATTGCATTAAATAAATCTAATAAAAAATTTTACCAATGAATACTTTATCTTTGAAATTTCTGTCCCATTATCTTTGTATTTTTGTTCAGAAAATGGTAGCCGTTGAATCAACAATAAGCCACAATAAGTGTTCTTGTCGCACCTTTCCTATTTTTACTTTCTTGCTCACAAAGCACAAAGTATTGTAATAGTGAAGATGGTATTATAAGGGCCACGGTAGCCTGGTTGGTAAAGCGTCAATCTCGTAACCGAAAGGTAGCGAGTTCTGTCCTCCTCTCGACCAAAGACTGCCGTGTAGGCTCTTGGCAGTTGGGGAACGTTAAATAGGTCGTGACTGCAAAGTCCTCCAAGTTCTCATGAAAAATTATACCTTCGCGGGTACTGAATTAGGGATGAGTCGGTCTCTGATTTGGATCTAAATTCTGACTTGCAGATGAATGAATGAGCTTGAGAGCCCCTAAAAAGGGTCGTGTCGTGTGTGTTCGAGCAAATTCGCACTTTCACCTTAACGGTGCTCGTTAACAACGAAAGGCGCACGCTTTGCCTTAATTCGAAAGAGCTGAATCTTACTCGGCTTGTATGATCAAATGGCGTTAGAGCAGAGATGGGCAAACTTTTTCGATCGCGGGCCAAAAATCGAAAAAATAAAGTTTGGCGGGCCAAGATGAATTTTTCTAAAATTTTAAAAACAACATACAAGTATTACAATTTAATATATTAATGAGATGAATGAAATTGTGATTTCATTTTTAAAAGTTCCTTATATTGAGGTTCGAAGTGAGATGTACTGATTCTAAGGAACGAGGCTAAATGCTCATCAGTCAGTCTAGTTCTGAAATAATTCTTTCTAAGGTTCATAGTTGAAAACACTTGTTCACATATATAAGATGAAGCAAACATAGCACTGATTTTCTGGGCATGAGATATTAAATTTGGGAAACTTACTTTCGATAATGATTTGTAAAACTCTAACTTTGGCATATTTAGAAACAATTGCTTGAGATGATTGTTAGATTGCAACTCAATTAATTCAAGCTGCAAATCTGACCTCACTGCTTCGCAATTTACGTTGAATGGCATGGTAAAAATATCCAATTCTGCTTGAATGGCACTGAAATCTTGAAATCTGCGTTCGAACTCAAAATGCAGTTTTTTCAAGCTATCTTCATAATTCTTAATGTCATTTACTGAGAGTATTGAATTTAACCTCAGGAAATGAGATAAGTCGTTCTTACCTAGCTGCCCAGCAAACATATTAAGTTTTAGTTTAAAAGCTTTGAGATGTGACCAAATATCGTCGATAAATTGATTTTTCCCTAGCATCTTGACATTCAAGTTGTTCATATGACAAAGAAGATCTGTGAAAAATGCAAAGTCTGAAAGCCATTTTGTATCATCTAACATTTCGCACTCCGCAAAACACTGTTTCTCATGGAAGAACGACACAATGTCGTCTTTCAGCTGCCAAACTCGCTCGAAAACACATCCTGCACTAAGCCACCTTACTTTCATGTAATACAGTACATCAGAGTATTCAGATTGCACTGACTGAAGAAAATCTCGAAATTGCCTGTGAGTAAGCCCACGAGATCGAATAGTATTTACAAGCTTCACGACTGTATCAAGCACGGGTTTCATATTCAATGCAGATTTACACAGCGCATCTTGATGTATAACACAATGTAGAAAAACAACATTGTTCCCAGGATAATTTTGATGAAAGAGTCCAAGAAATCCAGATTTTTTTCCTGTCACATTTGGTGCTCCATCGGTCGTAATATTACATATATTTGTTATAGGCACTTTCAAAGTTAAAAGTCCTTGAAATTCCCGAAAAATATCATATCCCGCTGTAGTTCCCTTTAAAGAACGCATGCTCGCCAGTTCCTCAATAATTTCAAAGTTCTCATCAACACCTCTTATAAATAATACTAATTGAGCAGTATCATTTATATCAGTGCTTTCATCCATAGCTATGGAACAAAATTTAAACTGACCAATCTTTGACTCTAATTGTGATGCCAAATTTTTATCGATGGCTTCCATTCTAGAAGTCACCGTTTTTCGAGATAAGCTTACAGTCTCAAAATTATTTTTCTTGTCTGGACATAAAACATCACAAACTTGAAGCATGAATTGTTTAACGAACTCCCCATCACTGAGAGCTTTATTATTTTTAGTAATATTGTATGCTACAATGTAACTTGCATGTGTAGCTGCTTCTTGAATACTGTTTACCTTCTTGAAAAAATTTTGCCGACCTGATAATTTTTTACAAAGACTTTCTGCATTTTTTTTTTTTTTTTCATGTTCGGATATTGCCTCGTAATTGGAATTCTTATGCTTAGATGTGAAATGACGGGAAATGTTATATTCTTTGAAGACTGCTACAGCTTCATTGCAGATAAGGCACACTGGTTTATCTTTTACAACTGAAAAAAAAATATTTCCATGTCCATTCATCATTAAAAGCGCGGCACTCTGAATCAACTTTACGTTTTTTAGTAGCCATTTTGGGGTTGAAATATTTTACGAATAACCCAAACAAGCACTAGCTACGCTATACTTTTAATAATTTCACCACTATTCACAATGACGCTATATGTCCACAATCTTTCAACACGCAATCAATAATATTAGAACTCGCTCCAAAAGAAAAAGCCGCTAGATGGAGCTTAAAATGCGGTCTGCCACATGTGAGGTCTAATTCACCTATATTGAATTCCCATATGTCTGCTCCACAAGAAAAAGATAACGCTTGTTGGCGCCAATCTACAGCTATAACTAACAAATAACTTCCGCTTTTAACACTTTACCGATTGAAAACTGCCTGTGTTTGCTATTTCCTTCGATTTATGTTTTGTAGAACAAAAATAGAGAATGTAAACAGATTACCAGCTCTTTGAAAAAAAGGAAGAAAAATATATAATATTTAAACAAAGTAGAAAAGGAGATGGATATATAATATATGAATATTTCTTTTAATTTGCCTCTGACCGGCAAATTAAAATTCTATCCTCTGGCCGGATAGAACCTTCCGGCGGGCCGTAGTTTGCCCATCTTTGCGTTAGACCAACCCGACCCGAGATTGTATTGTAAAAGTCAAGAAATCTGAACTCGAGATAACGAATCTCTGATCTTTCTGAATCCGAAAATTACATTTTTGGAATTATATCAATAGACACGGAGGTGTCTAAAGGCCTTATACACACGGCGAAATATCGTCTGCACTTTCCGTCAGCTTTTTTCCATTTCTACCCTCAGAACCGGTCAAGCAAGTTTTTCATAATCAACTTTTTCTAACCAGCAAGAAAATCCCGACGATAGTGATGAAAATATTGTCCGCAAGCGAAATTCAACCAATCATGTGAAACTTTGAAGTGACATCACGATGACGTCATTTTCTGCTGACGGAAATTGCCGACGATATTTCGCCATGTGATAAGGCCTTAAGACGCTTCGATTAAGAAGGATAAAATTTAGTAAATGGTCTTTCAACCTAATTCGTACCTTTCTATCAAATTTTGAATGAAATCCATTCAAAGAAAGTTTCTGTACCCGGCGTTCCGAGTACAGCTAACACAATCGCTTCAGAGCAAAGTGAGGTAGATGGATAAAATTTAGTACACAGATTTAACATCTAAAAATGTAAAATGTAGATATGTGTCAAATCCATCAAGAGGGTGACTGTTTGTCAGAGTGTACTTTCATAAGCATGTAAGCGTGATATTCCAAAAATCAAACTGACTTATTTAAAATTTGAATGTCCAAAATGTATTTTCGGTTTTTGGATATTTGTATATTCACCGTATTCCAAAAACAAAATCTAAAAAAAAATGCTAAAGATGGCATGAGAATAAGTTTTTTGGTAACCATTGTTTTTAATGGCATGAGGTCAATAAAACTCTTGTACATTTATTAGACAGTTTGGGAGAAAGTTTCGGGGAGAGCAATCCTATTTGTTAACATTAAGAATGCATTTTTTGCTAAGGCTTATTGTATATCGAAAATAATTAAGGTTTTTTTGGTCATCATGTTTTTCTTCTCATCGACTGATTGGGTTCAAAATTCGGCTCATATTTACAATTTTGATCTCGAGACCAAACATTAATTTTCATTTAATTCTTATCTTGTTCATGGTTATGAGTCGAACAGAATGCCCATCAGGCAGTACATATTACACGGATGATAGATAACATATATTTAAAAGTCTAGTGCTCCAACTATATGCCAAATTTTATTCATGTAGCTCGATTCATTTTTGAGTTCTTGTGTTAACATGTTCTGTTAACTTGTGTTAACAAACACACTTTCTGGTGATGAATTTCCTCCCAAATTTGATAGAAAACTACAATTTTTATGCAAAGAGAACTTATTTAATTTCGTTCATCTGACTCGTTCCATTATTTGAGATATGTTCAAAAACAAATCGACATAATTATAAAAATATTGTTTTTGGCCTCGGATAAGTCTGAAATGCGGAGTGTTTCAACTTCTCGCAGTCTAGTTTTTCAGCTATCAAACTTTGAAATTTATCAACTAATATCCCATTTCGAAACAATTTTAGGACTTGTTATGTAATATTGAACAACGACTGATAAAAAGGGCTTCGCCTGAAGTTTCTCACCAAGCTTTTGCGCTACTTTAAACTAGAGGTGTCTGGCACTGACAGATTCTACTAGATCCGCTTAAACGACGATTATACGTGGAATCGGATTTCGAACCAGAAATACTTTGGCCCCAATGCTAAGAGCAACAACCACCATAACACCGCCGCCTACAATTCTGATGTAAAAGAATAGGCTAATTGCCTAATTTGCACAATGTGGATATAAAATGTATGATAAAGGAAGCAGTCTATCATTTGTATGAATTACCTGCATTTCTGAAACAATTAACATAAATTTCATTATGCTAATTGGATAAATAATTTTATTTTTATTTTACTAAAACCACCTGTTATAATTTTTTTTTATCATTATACCAAATGATAATAATTATCATATATCTTCTAAACAGTAAAAATAATAATATTTAAAAGGAATTTTTTTCTCTATTTTTATTAATTAATGTATATTGCCCATGTCCGAGGCTAAATGTAACAGTCGACAAGTTTTTAAAAAAAAAATTGGGGGGGGGGTTTAAATCTCCATAATTATTTTGAAT
This sequence comes from Argiope trifasciata, assembly GCA_026543055.1. NCBI lineage: Eukaryota > Metazoa > Arthropoda > Arachnida > Araneae > Araneidae > Argiope > Argiope trifasciata. The sequence continues at coordinate 30,732 of JAPMOQ010020322.1, read as the reverse complement.
GCTTTTAATGCGTATAAGGAAAAAAATATTTAAGCTATAAAAAAAGGACATTTGCCAAAAAAAAAAAAAAAAAAAAAAATCGCAAAAACATGCGCATTTTTCCAAAAAGTATTATAGTTGGCCCCAAGTTTTCCTTCCGAAGTTATTAAATTTAATGCAGACAACGAAGTGAATTCTAACATATTCCCTTTTTTCGCCTGAAATGTGCTTATTCAAAATTACATTTAAATTAGTGGGGAATATCTGACATGTGCTATATAGACATAGACTTAAGTTCTTAAAATTTGTTCGACGTTTCTGGCATTAAAGGTTGAAAATAATATTCCTAAATATATTTTTCAAACATGAAAAAGGGTCAAAATGTCAATTAAGTTTTATTTAAAAATATGTACATACATTATTATTAAAATATGATTTCCCCATTTTACTTTTAGAATATATAGATTTCTAAACTCTAAGCATCATACTTTTGATGATTCAAGTTGTTTCGTAAAAAAGAATGTTTTAGATGTATGTCTTAGTCGTCTCTTTTTATTTCCTTGCATTGGACATTTCAAAATTACAACACATAATGAATCCAATGGAAAACTTCATTGGACAGAAAGCATCACTCAGTTTCTGAGCGTGAAAGATAATTTTTGACGCTGTTTAGTCAGCAACGAACTCGTATTCTGTTTTAAATAACCAAAAATAATAAAAACCATCTGCTCCAGAGGCAGGTGAAATGTTTTGCTCAACTGACTCTTTTCTTGTTCGAATTACTTTCATCTGCTTTTCTGACTTCCAACGATTTGTAGTCTTCGTATTCTTATTTAAAGAAGCGGAGAATTACTACAAAATAAATTTATTTACAATTTTCAACGTTTTATTTTGTTAAAAATTTATTTTAAAATTTTACCTGGCGGAATATTATAAGTTGGTGTAGGAATTTTTTTTTGGATACAGTTAAAAGATTATATATATATGTTTGTAACAATATTCTTAACATCTTATTCAAATCCAAATTAATTTTTGAAGCTTTATCTTAATTTAGCCCTTAGTAACTTCATTCTAAAAATTTTCACTTGTTTCCTGATCTGATTCCACTTTCTCTACTTAATTAATTCAAGAGAAGCTTTGCAAAATGCTGAATCATCTAAAAGACGAAGCTGTTCCCACGCTGCGCATGAAACGAAAAAAATTGCTGACTTGAGAAACACTTTTTTAAAAAGGTCCCTGCGTTTCTCTTATCATGTGATCAACGTGTGTCAGAAATCCCTAGGAGAATCTTAATAATATATAGGCAGTATAAACAATATTTTCCCAAACAAGATATGTTATATAAAACGTGGGAAATTAAATTCTGTCCTTCTTTTTTTTGTCATGCCTGCTTGTAAATATGCATGCCTGTCTCCGGAGATGGAATAATTTGAACTTAAAAATGAAAAGTCATCTTCAATGTCTTTGAACTGCAATCTGCTTCCAATAACCTTTAAATCATCATACACACACACATATATAGATGATCATATTTAGAGATTAAATCAAGATCTGGCCTTCAATTAATATCACTGTTTATGAAGAAATATACAAGAAAATCCATTTTTTAAAAACTTTTCTTTTGATGCTAGGTATAAATTGTAATAGATAAAAAATTCGAACTCGAGATTTTGATATATCTCTACCTTTTAAAACTTCCTTAGTACGAAAGACACATTTTTTGGCATTATGTCTCCCTGTGACAAAGATCACTAAAAACTTTTTTGAACTAGACGGAAGAAATTTGGTATATGATCTTTAATCTAAATTTATAAATTTCTATTAAAATTTGAGAGAAATCAGAGGAATTCTGTCAGTTCGGTTGTCCCTTCTTAAATGCAAATACACTGATGGAAAAAAAATCTCAACACCAAGAAAAAATTATGGTACAGTAATGAAATTTTAGGAATACATTAGTCTAGGTAACATATTTAATTGATTAAAGTTTCAAGATCACAGGTAGAGACATTGGCGAGAAGAGCCCTTAAATGTGATATGTTGGTACATTAGTAACCGGTGTAACAGCCAGAATTTTGAATGCAAGCATGCAAACGTGCATGCATTGTGTCGTACAGGTGTCGGATATCAGTTTGTGCGATGGAGTTCCATGCCTGTTGCACTTGGGCGGTCAATGCAGGGACGGTTAATGCTGGTTGTGGATGACGCTGGAGTTGTCGTCCAATGATGTCCCATACGTGCTCGATTGGAGAAAGATCTGGTGATCTAGTAGGCCAAGGCAACATGTCGACACTACCAACAAACGGCTATCACTGCGACCAAGGCAGAACCGGCTTTCATCAGAAAACACAACAGATCTCCACTCTGTCCTCCAAAGAGCTCTAGCTTGACACCACTCACGTCGCAAACGGCAGTGGTTTGGAGTCAGTGGAATGCACTGTACAGGGCGTCTGGCGTGGAGCTGTCCTTGAAGTAACCGATTTGTAACAGTTCGTTGTGTCACTGTGGTGCCAACTGCAGCTCGAATTTCAGCTGCAGACGCAGTACGATTAGCCACAGTCATACGCCGAATACGACGGTCTTCCCTCTCAGCAGTACAACGTGGCCGCCCGGAGCCTGGTCTTCTTGAGGCAGTACCTTCCCTTTACCACTGCCGCCAATACTCATGCACAGTGGATACATTCCTGCCAAGTCTTTCAGCAACATCGCGGAAAGAAAACCCACCTTCTCGTAGCCCTACAACACGACCTCGTTCAAACACAGTGAGTTGTTGATAATGGCTTCTTCGTCTTCTCAGAGGCATCCTTGACTAACTTTAACCAACTACGTCAAATCTCAACTGTAAATAACGATCACGAACGTTACAGCGCTTATTTAAAGCAAACCTCATTTGCATGTTCCTAGTGTCGCTACTAGCGCCACACTTACGCACGTAGCTCGAAATTTGAATCGACGTCATCTTTCAGATGTATAAACACGCCTACAAAATTTCGTTTATCTAGCACAGTCCTTCCTAGTGTTGGGATTTTTTTTTCCATCAATGTAAATAAATAAATGCAAAGCGAAGATAGCTGGATGGATAAAATTTCGTATACAAATTTTAAATGAGTAGATATTTTCCAAATTTAGAATGGGATTCACCAGGGATTTGAGCTTCTACCAGTCTGTATTTTATTAAGCCTGTAAACGCGATAACTCTAAAATTCAAAGACTTAAATATAGGAAATTTGGTATGTGATTTTGTGACTAAAAATGTAACTCATGAATGATTTTGAAAAAACATGCTTCAAATGCAATTTTGATTTTTGTATCCCACGCTAGGAACGATGGCTCGCCAAGGATCTGTAACAATGTTAGCAGATGCGCAATTGTTTCATCCTTCATGATATTTTATTTCAAAAAGGGATAAAAACACTTTTCTGTCGTCCTTTCATAAGATGGGCACTTGGAACTTTCTTGAGGCCCGTTGCTATGCCACTGCATGAGGCAGAGCAATAATTAGCTAAGATTTAATGAACTGGGTAACTAAATACTTATACTATACATCTCGAAAAAAAACAATATCTGAAAATTATTTCAAAGATACAAATGTAAGAAACATGTCTTAGGTATTTTTTTTTTTATCTGATACGAAAAATATTAAGAGTACAATGCGCTCTAAAAATCATTACATTGTTCAAATTATTTAACTCAATCCATTGAAGAACGAACTGAAATCCTAAAATTTAATAAATTGTGTTTTATATTAACTGGTTTTATTTTCATTTCATAACAAAGTGCAAATCAAAAATATCAAGCCACTTATAGATTTTCATCATGACCAAAAAACAGATGCAAAACAATGGTCAGTTTTTTCAGAAAAATAAAATTATCTATCTCGTGCATCTCAGAATGAGGAGGAGGAAGTTCACAGAAGTTGAGAGTTTGACCTTTGATCTGTTCATATAGGTAGAATCTTCTCTGTGATCCATATTAAAGCTATGGAGAATGCTAAAGATTTCGTGAAAATAGCCTCTCTTTTGCGTGCTGTCATATCAACAAACAGTATTCGGCTTTGTTAAGTACTGCTGTTTGATGTTTGTTGGATGAGTCAAGATGTCAGTTATGTTGTGCATTAGATGCCGGCAGTCAAATGTCTATCTTAAAACGGAACTGCGAAGAGATGTTAGGATAGGATTAGAGGGGGAAAAAACTTGAATAATTTAGTATCAGGACTGAAGGATTCCTAGATCCCAATTAAATCCAAGATAACTGCAAATGGAAACAAAGCTATTTTCGAATCTTAAACATTTTAGTTGTTTTTACAATTACAGAAATGTTAACTCCTTCTGAGATAATTATTGATAATTTTACTAATATGATGCTAGAAGATGAAAAATTGAATGTAGCTGAAAGAGTGGATATGCTCCCAGAGGTAAAAGCATTTTATGCATTGTTGAGGCGAGGGAAAATTCTATACGAGAATTTAATCTACTTTTGCAAAATACCGTCTTTAGCTTCAATGTGTTAGGAAATGTACCGGAAGAAAATAAGAATAGGATTTATCGTTGATTTATAAAGAGCGAAAAAAAAAAATTAAACAGGTTTGGGAGATTCAGATGTTGAGAATTATATACCAAAGAGTAAAGAGAGATTATATTGTTGGAAGCACTTTCAGAATAACTCTTCAAGAGATAATCTAACAAGCATGCTATAAAAATGTCTTTGAGAGAAGTTCTAAATTGTTTTGGGAAATTTAGAATTATTACTCTTAAAAAATTAAATTTATTATGGATTCGATTTGTCTGAGATTCTGATTATTTAACACTTTACTTTTATGTTCGAATATTTAAGTTAGGATACAAGCATGAGATTAATGAAACAGTGGAAAAGAGTGTGTCATATTATACTCCTTATTCAGGTGCTTTTCGCACAGAAAGAATGCCTAGACCCTTTTGAGTAGTTCTTAACATATCTACGCTGGCAACTGAGGGAATTCACTTAACTCTATTTAATATAATGGATGAATAATACAAGACGAACTTTTTCCAAAAAACAAACAAACACATATACTTACCTTTATTGTGCAATTAAAATAAATGTAAGGGACGAAATTAATTTATCCAGTTCAAAGAAAATTGTGGAAAATTTTGTGAAAGGATCATTTTAACGGTCCAGTAAAAACTTACCATCTTACAACAGCATTTATGATATTGTAAGAGCGCCTTTTCGGCTTAGGAAAATTAAAAAAAACTCGTTATTGATGAAGGACAAAAATTACCAGCTGCAGTAATTGTGTTAGAAAATTATCTTTACATTGATGACGTATAAAGGCACGTGAGAATTAATTAATTTATTGTATTGTGGGAAGATGTCATTGCACAAATGGTGCAGTAATACCATTTGTGGTACGGAGACGAAGAAAAGAAACTTGCACAAACGAGAATATCCTTTTTCTTATTAAGGAGAAACTAAAGCTCTAGGTATTGTTTAGAAATTTAAAAAGGACTATCACAAAAAGCCAAGTATAGTCAACCATGGCACGCATCTTCGATCCAAAAGTTACAAAAACAGATATTTTTGCAAAAGTTATGCTTTCTGAAACTTCCTGCAGAAGAGAGAGACGAATGGCAAAGATTTTAAAAAGTTATCCAAATATCAACGATATTAAAATTGACAGGTGCATAAGGCTTCCAAAGTCAGACTTGGTCGAAATACACGGGTTTTTGAGGATGCTAGTGCAGTTGCCGTTTACGGCTTTGCTACAGATTGCAAATTTCGTTCAAGGTTAGGACACAAGATTAAATTGATAGCAAACCAATCTAGAATGTCACTCATAAAACATCTGACTATATCTAAATTAGGACCTTGTTTAACAAGCAAAATTTGTATTCGAGCTATATGCGAGTGTTGTGTAGTTTATGAAAGGAACCTTACCACTTAAAGACGTTTAGGGCTAATCAATTGTCAAAAATAAAGGAGCTGACAAAAATTGATCAGTCGAGACATGTTTCATCATCTGAAATTCCAGCTGATTTGATCTCGAAAAACTATGATCTGCTTTCTAACAGCTTTCTCTTGTGGAATGGTACTGAATCTCCAGTCTCAAACAGCTGTTTAGAGAATTTCAGGAATAGTGATTCAGAATATCTTTTCTTTTGATATTTTGAGTTTAAAGGATTTCAAATTTCTTTCTATTTTCATTGATGGTGGCAGTAATTTTGCTTATCATTTAATTGGCCTAAATAATAACTGTTGCAAAATAATTCGAAATCTAAGTTATATTTACATATGGATAAAGAATTATAAAAGAACGATAGAAGAGAGTTCAAACTCTGTTAAATTAAAGACCCTGTTAAGGGAAATTGAGTTGTTTATATTACACCAGTTTAAAAATGAATAATTTGCAATTCTCTTGAGAAAAAAGCAGAATAATGTAAAGATAGTCAGTTAAGAAGTCCCTTTCTTAATTATAATAATCTTGTTCGAGTAGATGAAATATTAGGTAGTATACAGTTAAGCATCGATATAACATATCCTGTACCACTACCATCACATATTAGAGTTACTCATTCGTTATTACCTTATTATCACAAGATAAATTTGCATTCAAACATCATTTATGGACAACTCAAAATTAACATATGAAGAATTTTTCACTTTAACAATACAAATAGAAGGGATTTTGGATTCTTACTCTTTTGTTTCTTTAACCGCAGATGTAAATAATTTGAATGCCTTGACTCCGGATTATTTTGCTATCGGTATGTCAATTAATTTCAGTGTAGAGCCCAATTTATTTGATTCCAGAGTGTAGATTAAAAATTCGAATGTAATTAAGTTAGATAATCCAATTTAATTTCAATCTGTAGTTGAATGCTGGTCAAGTGTGGGTAAGAGAAAGCAGTCATCAGATTAAGGCATATACACCATCGATATTTACTTTAAGGATTTTTGAAGTATATGAATAGTTGTTAAGTTAAGGAAAATGCGACTCAAGAGAAAATATCTTTGAATGTCTGAAGATATTTCTATCGACAGATCATCATCCTATTTTAGAATTTTTCCCGCTCTTGATGCACTGCTGATTCTCTAAAGTCGTTTAATATTGCAAAAGGCAATTTTCAGAGATCAGAACTATCAAATGACTAAAACATAGTTCGTTTGTGATAAAAGGTCAATAGGCGACAAATTTTGGTTTTTATTGGGACCAAGTTTTCCAAAGAAACCTTGAAGGGACAAAAAGTGTTCAGTATAATGTGTCCTCTCCCGTTATGAATCCTAACACCAGCTTTAGGCATATAAAGCCTTGACATTTACTTTGGAGATGACATTGTGATATGTATCCAAGTCTTTGAGTAATGAATCGCCAAATCATGCATGTCATCTGTAATCTGTTCTCTAGCTTTAAGGCAGCATACTGTAGTCCCCATATAGTATATTATTTGCCGATCAACTTGCCGTATTGAATTCTAGTTGGTTGAACATCATGATTATTCCATATTCTGTATATCCGCTCCAAAAAATTTATCACAAAGATAAATTCTGTAGCATCACTAAAAGGAGTGCATCACCAGTTTTTCCAGTATAGTGAAACCGGAGTTTTGTGAATATTTTCTTTGCATTTTCTTTCTGAAAAATTGTCATTCTGAATGATATTAAAGTTCTTATGATCTCCTGTATTTATTTCTGCCCCGAATTATATCCAGCAACCTTGATTATTTTTTCTCTCAAAATTAGGCTTACTTTTTATAACGCTTGTTACCTTACATTCAAATAGAATCTTGACTCATATGTGAAGAAAACTTGGCGGCCATTTTAAACTCTCATATCACGTCCTTGGATTTTAATCTTTGATCACCATTGCATTAAAACTGACCTTATTTCTGATCTTCAATCTTCAAGGACAAAATAAAACCCTTCTTTATTTGTTTTTGTTTGATTGGTTTCAAAGTTTTGTTTAACAGTGAAACACCAGAATGAGAGAGACGCCATGATTTTCAAAGGTTTTAAAATGTTATCAGGGCATATTAGTTTTTTTTTCTTATTTTTTTCACAGTTTGCTATAAGAATAAGCGACTGAAGAGAAATCATAAGCAAATTTTCAATCAAGTGCGTACCTTTTTCCCGATAAGAAGGAATTATTCTCGGCCCTTCATTAAAATATTTCGAAGGGAACTTAATTGTTTTATTCCTACTTTTAAACTTTGCATTTAAGCAATTGAGTTTCACAGACATGAAATCCTCTCCTCAGCGACCTCAAGGTTTTACAGCCTTACGCGTAGGCGGGTCGCCGTAGAGCAGACCAAGACCAGGAGATGAAATCATAAATCTCAGAACTTTTTTTTCTATTTTATTTCTTAAAACTTGTCACATAGTTGTTTACTTCATAACTTTGTTAAACATCTCGGAATGATATCAATATACACTGGGGTCCGTCCTGAAGTAATAAAAGGAGCGGATAGCATGCAAACGATTTACTTGAAATTAGCACAACTTTCACATATCAGGATAATAAAACACTCTAATCGAGAAATAGGTATTCAGTAACTGTTTAAAAAATAGGCTATTAATTTGATGATAAGATAATTAATTAACATATTACTTATTCTATTGGCTAATTAATTAAATAATTCAATAATGAATTAAGTAATGGTCCCAGACACATAGGAATTTGGTATTCATCCATAGATTGGAAATAATTGAAAAAGATTGCATTAAAAGATATATTGAACTAGCTATTGCCCACGACTCTGTTCGCATGAAATTTTGATGTATATGTACGAAAAACTATGAAATAATGGCAAAAAAAAAAAAAATTAATCCTAACCTAAAAACGATACAGTTAAAAGTATAAGCGTATACGAAAAATAAATAATATAAATAAAATTTAATAACGAAAATACACAACTAACGTAAAAACAATTTATTTACATTGTACCCCCAAAATAAAACAAAACAGCAAATCATGTCCGGTCAAATCCATTTTATTTTTGAACGAGATTGAGATAGCTACAACAGTATTATATGCATAACTTTTAAACTTTTAATTTAAATGAAAACACAGCTGTCAACAAGCACGCGCGAAATTTTAACACCAGTAGGCGTAACGCAACATCTTGTAAATACAATATCTTGTGCTGATACGACAAAAAGAGATATTTCAATGAAATGGAAAGGCAACAGTAGAGAGATTTTTCAGCAGACAAAATAAAAATGTGATTCGTAAAATGAAATATCTTACGAATGGGAAGCGAACTTTCTGTTTTGATGTTGGACATAGGTTCCCAAAGTGGGCGATAACGCCCCCTTGTGGACGTTTGAGGCTTCCAGGGGGGCATAAAAGACCCAGAGAAAATTAGGCCCGGAGGACGTGAGGAGATTAACCAAATATAGTTTACAATGACTTCAAGGAACGATACCAGAACATTTTAAACATGGACATACCAGACTGGGTTTGGGACCCTTTATCCAATGTCAACACAGCATGATCACCTTAGTTAGAAAAACTAATAGAACTGACGACAAATGATGAAATGAAAATTAAATTCAAGAATGCCTAACAAGAATTTTGACTGCAGAAGTCGATTTCACAACTGTATTCAGGATTATGGTCGATTGCTCAACGACTTCTGATAGCATTCCCATCTTCATATTTAGCAGAACGCGGATTTAGTGCTGTAACAACATTGGTAGCAAAAAAAGAGGAATCGGCTCCATGTTACTGAACGTGGATACTTACGATTCTTTTTAAGTAAAATACACTGATGGAAAAAAAATCCCAACACCAAGAAAAAATTATTGTACAGTAATGAAATTTTAGGAATACGTTTGTGTAGGTAACATATTTAATTGATTAAAATTTCAAGATCACAGGTAGAGCCATTGGCGAGAAGAGCCATTTCAAATGTGAAATGTTGGTACATTAGTAACCGGTGTAACCGTCAGAATTTTGAATGCAAGCAAGCAAACGTGCATGCATTGTGTCGTACAGGTTTCGGATATCAGTTTGTGGGATGGAGTTCTATGCCTGTTGCACTTGGGCGGTCAATGCAGGGACAGTTAATGCTGGCTGTGGATGACGCTGGAGTTGTCGTCCAATGATGTCCCATACGTGCTCGATTGGAGAAAGATCTGGTGATCTAG
>JAPMOQ010020322.1:0-20231 GCA_026543055.1 Argiope trifasciata | reverse complement strand
CGATTTGTAACAGTTCGTTGTGTCACTGTGGTGCCAACTGCAGCTCGTATTTCAGCTGCAGACGCAGTACGATTAGCCACAGCCATACGCCGAATACGACGGTCTTCCCTCTCAGTAGTACCACGTGGCCGCCCGGAACCTGGTCTTCTTGAGGCAGTACCTTCCCTTGACCACTGCCGCCAATACTCATGCACAGTGGATACATTCCTGCCAAGTCTTTCAGCAATATCGCGGAAAGAAAACCCACCTTCTCGTAGCCCTACAACACGACCTCGTTCAAACTCAATGAGCTGTTGATAATGGCTTCTTCGTCTTCTCAGAAGCATCCTTGACTAACATTAACCCACTACGTCAAATTTCAACTGTAAATAACGATCACGAACCTTACAGCGCTTATTTAAAGCAAACCTCATTTGCATGTTCATAGTGTCGCTACTAGCGTCACACTTACGCGCGTAGCTCGAAATTTGAATCGACGTCATCTTTCAGATGTATAAACACGCCTACCAAATTTCGTTTATCTAGCACAGCTCCTTCCTAGTGTTGGGATTTTTTTTCCATCAGTGTATATATATCAACAAGCATTTTAAAATGCATCAAATTGAGCCTTCTCATTAGTTGAGTAAGAGATTCGCTGTCTTTAAATTTTAATAAAAATTCTTTTTTATATGATTAAGTATGCATTTTGATTATTCTCTGAAACTGTCAATTTATTTATTTAGAAAGCAATAGTTTATTATGAATATATAGTTTATACTTCATATCATCGTAACAGGTAAGCTAAAAATATTTAAATAAAGAAGAAATTCATTCGCGTTTCAATTCCGACATTTTTCTGTCTATTAGTTATTTTTTAAAAATTTAATTCTTGTTTTCACCATGCATTATGCACGCTGTTATTTCTTTGAATCATTGGAGTGGGGGGCGGTATTGAAATATTCACTAGAAAAGGGGGTTCAAAAAAGGTTGGGCACCTCTGATATAGGAGATGGCAGAGGCAGTTTTCACTAAAGACATTTGCACACTCTAAGAGACAATGGAAACTCACAACAGGAAGTGTTAGATTACAAGAGAGTTCGACTGAGTGAATAACGATAAAAAGGACAAATATATTATGAGGTTACTATGAAAATAAGAAAAAGTTGCTCTGGACGGTGTATTCTTGTACCAGAACTTTTACATGTGGAAGAAATTGGGAAATAATGTGGAAAATATGTATTCGAATTACTAAGTAACGAAGAAAGGGAGATTCGAAAACTATCTAAAATTATTATATCTTAAAATTATTATATTAATTATCTATATTATTATAGGATTAATTATTATAGCCTATTTTTTATTGCTTTTGTGAGGAGGCTTGAATTACTCAGATATGGAGCTTGTCTGAGTCTTGTTTCAGATTATTTTAATTGTATTTGGATGCTTTCTTTTTTCATTAACGAACCAGTATCATAAATTTCCACTGAACTGATTTAAAAAAAAAAAAAGATTTGTCCATTTTATTCTCTGAATTCTTAAAAGAGATTTTTGAGGCTTCTTTGACAGAGTAATAGTACATCACGTTCGGAAAAAAATTGTGGATTCGTGTTTTTTATGGTGGATAATGAGCAAAATGTTTCCCGAACACTTCAAAAAAATGCTCCACATTTTATAATTTATCATAATTTTAACTAATGATTTTCCTAATTGTAGATAAAAATATATAATTGTTATGATCAACTACAAAGAAATAATTAACTTCAAACTTATAAAGCATTAAAGAAATATCATTTTACAAGATATGTAAAATTTAATATATAAATTAATTAAACGATTAATATACCATCATAAGTAATTAATTTCATAATGATTGTATCAATTGTTAACACGCACTGTAATCTTAATATTTTTTAATTCTTAGAATTTGTATTTTTTTAATAAATTTATTTATTTGGTAATTCATCGAATAATATTTTAAAATTTAGCTTTCTGTAACAACTTCTCAGTTTAGCTGTCTAGTGCGCTTTATCAGAAATCTATCATTGGTATTTGAACAAAAACAGAGAAAGCAAACTATAGATAGATGCATGACACGGATGAAAAAATAGTTATCTCATTAAGTTATCCCCCCCCCTGTACTTTTCCCCTTCGTTTTATTCCCATCTGGCAGGAGAAAAAGAAAAGCAGTTTTGTTACAGTTTAAATACGGAAAAAATGAATTTCCTTCATAAGGTCGGTGCTGCCTTCCAGAGTCAGATTACTCAATAAGCGTAGTAAGCCCTTTAGGGCTCTGCAACTTTAAGGGGCTGGACTCAAAAGTTTTATCGATGTTTTCATGAAAATGTGAATTTGTTCTTTTAAGTGATTTCAAAGGGCCACGTACTCAAACATATTCAAATCAAACTCAAGCATCTTTTAAATTTATAATCTCTATATTTGAGTCTTTAGAATAAGTTAAATAAGTTTTGCAACTTTTTAAAAATAAAATTATTTTGATAGTTAATTTTTTAATGCGTTAGAAACTGAAGCCAAATTTCTTGCAGAAAGCCTTCAATTATTGTTATTTCAATCTATCGCAACTGTGGAAAATGCCTTGCAGAGAATAAAATGACATTTAAAAAAAAAAATGTGTTTTTAAAAGTTTGGAATTCGAACCTTCAACAGAGATGAAACCACTTCTACTTCCTTCTGACGAATTATGACATATTATTCACATTTAATTGCCTTTACAACTTTTGGAAATGCTTAATGAGCATTGGACTTTAAATAAAAAATTATGATTTTTATGCGATTTCGAAGAATATTTCGTGAATAATGTGTTGGAGTCATTCATTTTCATTTCATCTTTTTACCAAATATTTTTAAATAGTACTTTACAAAAAAAATATTTCATTCTTTTATCAAAATTTTTTATACAACTTTGTTATTTATTTTTTATACAACTTTACTTATTAATCCGCAAATATTTTTCGAAAGTTTCAACATTTGTACTGAAATTTTGGGAAATACATTTATTTTTCACCAATGTCTCACTAGATGGCGCCATGACGCAACTACATTTTCTTTGTTGAAGTAGACTACGCAGCAATTATATTTTAACAATGCGGTGAGTTTTGTAAACGCATTCGCTTGGGGGAGAAATCTGATACCATTCTCCTCGCTCAAGTTAAGTTGAAGTGTTACCATTTCCTTATTAGAATTTTCCTTAAAATAGGAATCCATTTAATCTTTTGACATCTAATTCCATTTAACGCGCTTGTCGTCCATGTTCTTAGTGGAACAGTGGATTTACTCTTGAGTTGGCGGCCCGCTCGCATTCCTCAAACAGCTGTGCGGAAAATTTCCACTAAGTTGTGTCTCAATGTAAATTTATATGTACAGTAACTATTGAAGAAAACTTATAATTATTATCAAAATATTTGCAGCATTACTTTCATACATAAAAGATGCTTTTTACTTAGCCTTTTAATTGAGTAGCTTGTTTCTTGTTCATTTTAAAATAGTTTAATTATTTAGAAAAGGAATCTATACAAAAAAAATTTGTATTTGATGATTTTTTATGGCATTTATCAAAAAAGTTAATCCTGTAATTTTTGTCTAACATTTTCTCGCTTTTACTTTAAGGGTTAATAGTGATCCCATTTGAAAATTTTTGAAAATTGTGGATGAGTAAAATTTAAAGAATAAATTATAAGCGATTAATGCAAGCGATTTCTTGAAAGAAACAAAAACGATATTTTAAGAAATAAGTATAAATATTAAGAAATTATTAAAAAAATTAATCATTTAAAATAATTAAGAACTTTTTGAATTAATTAAGAAAGCGAAAAAAAAAATTGAGATAGATAAGTTGTATTTGAAGTTTAGAGTCCAGGAAATTGCTATGTTTCCCTTTTTCTTTTCTTTTTTTCAATTGCAAGTTAAATTTGACAAGGGGAGAAAAAAAAAAAAATCGGAATTATTTCTATTGATTTCTGTAAACGTGATAAATAATAATAATAATAAAACATATAGAGCTATGGTGATAAGATTTGGTATGTCGTCTTAATTTGAAGTTTGTAGTTTCCTGTCAAAATTTGGACGAAATTCATTAAAGAGAAGTCTGTCTGTCCTCATGCCTATGAATATTATAAATCAAAATTGCTAATAGCTATATGAGTGTAATCTGGTGTACATCTTTATATCTAGAATTGTATATGTATATTACATTTTGTATCAAATCAGTCAAAGAAGGGGTATTTGTTGGTCAGTATATTCAGAAGCGGTGGCGGGTTTCCGCACTGGTGGTAGAGATGTTTATGTTTTGACTTCAGACCTGGGGGGCATCAAAACATTTATCATAATGCTGAAATGGTGGGATTTTTTTCTTTTTTTTTTCATAATCGACTTGCACACATTTTTTACACCGTTTTTACTTAGAAAAAAACTTCATTGAAAATGAAAAATGAAACGAAACATTCGGGTAACAAATAACTCTGTATGGAAAAACCAAAAATGAATAAGTAAATTCAAAATTAATGATATTCGAGAAATTTCTGCGATATAAAAAATTATAAAATATTGAAAAAAAAACCATTTATTCGAAACTTCAAAATCCTCTCGAAATATCAAAGCCATTTGTTCCAAATAAATTTCAATATGATTAGCAAAAATCATATGATTTGAATATTATTAACTAAAGCAGATATGGCAAAGCCAATCTAAAAAGAATTTTTTTGGAAACAAAGGAGCAATTATGTTTTCTTTATTTGATTTGTTAGGATAGTGTACTCGAAAGCATTATAATGAAAATGAACTTTCTGTCAAATATTTCTCTCAGAATTTATTTCACATTTGTTTGAAAATCCGTGAGACCTATCCCAGCCTCTCCTTTTTTTCCTTTGACTAACTGACTCAGAAGTTGACAATTCTCAGCTGTCATCAGATAAAGGGGGGATACCCCCTTATTCGAAATTTCGAAATATCAAAACCATTTGTTCCAAATAAGTTTAAATATGATTAGCAAAAATTGATTATGATTATGGCATTGCCAATCTAAATTTTTTTTTTGGAACAAATGAGCAATTATGTTTTATTTATTTGATTTGCTCGGATAGAATGCTCGGATGCATTATAATTAAAATGAACTTTTTGTCGAATTTCAATAGCCATCTGACCGTGGGTCAAAATGACGAGGTCCTTCTCAAAATAGCCCTAATGCTGCTTTACAACGAACTAAACTAAATTGTCAAATTTCCCATATTTCTCTCAGAATTTATTTCAAATTTGTTTACAAATCTGAGAGATGTATTTCACGCCCCTTTTTTTTTGTTGTCTAACAAATTCACAAGTTGAGAATTCTCAGCTGTCATAAGATAAAGGGGGGGGGGAAATAACCCCCTTTTACAAGAAATGTCCTTGAACAACCAAAAGGGGTGTGGCATTGAAATCATCCTTGACCTGAGGTGGAGGAGATGGCATGGTTTTGTAGAGATTTCTGTGCATTTTCGTTTTCTGCCGCCCATTTCCATTAAAGCATATTTTTCACACGAGATTTTCTTTTTGCTGAATTTCTGAAGATACCAGATTCAAAATATGAGAATATTTTTAAAGTGTAGAGTTAAAAAAAATTAAAAGTGGGACCGAGAGGGCGCCAACATTTTAATTATGTCAGGATAGACTATTAAAATTAATAAATCTTGCCAATTGAGTTAAAAATACATTTAATGACATTAAAGGACATGATTTACAAGGGGACAAAACTATTGAGGACAATAACATTTAACATATATGCATAAAAATAATTACATCATACTTTACGTTCGCTTCCAAGACATGGACTGATTGTTCGTGGCAGCGGCCGATAGAGGGCCGAGGAAACAGTTACGGTTACAAAAGTAATTTTCTCAACTATATAAATATTGATTCACTACTATTTTTGAATTATTCAAGGATAATTCATTTTATAGTTTATCGCATGTGTAAATTAAAAAAAAATTAACATAATTTATAACAAAAATGGTAAATAAATAATGAAATGATAATTTTAATTTTGTGGCTTGCCATTTTCTTATTAATTTGATATTTGTGAATAAAAAAAATTTATGAATTCATATTTAAACATTTCCCTAGTGAGTAAGTTATATATAACTAACCTGAATTCTCCCAGTTGAAATTTTCTAAAGGCACACTGATAAAAAAATAAGGCATTTTTCTTAGGATTTATTTTCAACATAGAAAAAAAGCTATTTAAAATACACTTCCTGTAATAGTTCTCATCAAAATATATTTTATGAAAACAGTTGCGAAAATTTGATTATTTTGGAACAAAAATCACATAAATGGTATTTTTAATTCAACAGAGGAAGAGCTAATATCAATTAAAAAGTGGAGTTTTTATTACAGTGAATTCAGATATGTGAATACTAACATTTATTGAAGCCAAAGTGATACAGTTAAACTTTTAATTAACCTTTCCTCTAGTAGGCCGTGGTGGCCTAGTGGTAAGGTCTCCGCTTCGGAACTGCAGGTTCGAGGCCCGATTCCACCGAAGAACCGGCGTGTAAGCGGGTCTGGAGTACGTTAAATCCGTCGGGGCCGCACGTCCTCCCACTTTTGTGGAGTGGAAGTTTGGAGAGGGGGTGCTAGCTCAGGTGTCGTCTTCGTCATCTGACCATAGTTCAAAATGTCGAGGTCCGTCCCAAAATAGCTTTTATGTTGCTTCAAAACGGAACGTTAATATGAGTGGTATTACGGTTACAGAGTGGTATTTTTAATTATGTTTGGTGTTATTCTTGGTACACCTTGTAACCAGTCTTCCAGCATTTATAACTTCTGTACGCTGGTCTTTATGCTATCGGTTTAGTTTAGTTTATTTAGATTAACGTCCCATTTTAAAGCAACATTTGGGCTATTTTGGGAGGGACCTCGTCATTTTGAATCCCGGTCAGATGACGAGGACGACACCTGAACTGGTACCCCCTCTCCACACCACACTACACCAGCTGGAGGACGTTTGGCCTGAAAGATTTAACGTGTAAGAGACCCCTCACACGACGGCTCTTCAGTGGAATCGAGTCCGAACCTGAAATTTTACCACCAGGCCACTGCATTATGCTCAAGTTTTAAATATTTATCTGCTTTGTATGAGCATAACACACAAAATAAATTAATCAATGAATAAGCTCTGTATTCCTTTTCATAAGATTCTATATTGTAAAATAAATGCTCTAACTAGATAACTTCAAAATTGCCTAGTTATGGATAGGTGCATAGCATATTTCCATGACATACAATATATTACAATTGGATAACTATTGAAGATGAACTCTCGGAACTACATTGATATTTTCACTCATGGCCTTCCTCTCTTTAAAATCATGAAGTGTTTTTTATTTCCGAAATAACTGCTTTGTGCCTTAACACATTCGCTGCCACTGACGCTCCTGTGCGTTACAAATAATATCTAATTGTACCAAACCATCTCTGTTATGAGATGACACCTTCTCCACTACAGTTCAAAGATAGCAAAGAATCGCTAGATAGATGGTCCTGATGTCAGGTGTGGGTAGTGACAGGGAACGTGTTAAACAATATGTAAACAGAAATACAGCACTTGATAGAAGTAAACTCAATGAAAATCTATGAAACAAAATTTTTCTTTCCGGTCCATAATCTATGAGACTCTGTGGTAAACAACAAACAAACAACAACAGTAACAAAATAAATCCGAGATTATTGCGCTATATACATTTCAATGAAATCATAATTATGTTTGTTAAGAAAGGATGTGGCCAAATGATAGTTGAGGGGGAAAAAAAAACCACCGATGCCCTGGTTTTAATAAGCGAAAGGTAAAATATGTTTATACTAATTTCAATATTTATGCGAAAATGGCAAAATCTTTGGGATAATGGAAATACGGGTCGTTCTGTTTATAAAATTATCAAAACAATAAAATTGCAACCACTCTCCTGGACTCGTGAAGAAATCCTGTTTGTTACAGGACATGGTCCATTCTCGTCTTATATACACCACTTCCATTTATCAGCTACTGACTACTGCTTGTGGAGAGGTCGGCGAACCCATTCACTTGCCCTTTTACTCTCTCATGGCACCTCAGAAAACCCTCATCATCGCTAGAAGGTCTATGGTACAAAAGAGTCCTTAATAATCCATTTTCCAAAAGTAGAATCATAAACATGATTAGATTCCTAATGGATCAGGGAGAACTGTTTCAATTAGATTAACTCTATTATTTTCTTAGGACACCATTTAGTACAGCTCGTACTTTATTCATAATTTGTTTTTCATCTCCCCCAGCAAGTAACTAATATTTATAACCCTTTATTTTTGCATTCATACTGTACATTGCGATGTTCATTCATCCAGTGTTATTGTACTCAAGATGTTTTTAATTCTAGCATTTACCATTTCTTGTTATGTTGCATTTATATGTATTTTGTTATTAGTCTGTATCTTTCCCATTCATTGTTGTGTACTTTTTTTTCTTTTTAATAAAGTCCACCTGCATTTATGCCAAACCGGAAAGGAGTCACATGAACTCTAGAAACGGAGGTGTGATGTGGTGTTAAATGTCAAAAATGTTATATTTATTTCAGGTTCATAAAACCATATATAAGACGGAACAGAACCTCAATTCATCTTCGCTACGCCAGAAAAAATTCGATATTTCATCAATCCTTGAATTTTTCCCGAAAGTAAAAATCTTGATGAGTTTGAAGATATGATAAGCACTTCCGAGGTTATATTTTGATTCATAATTAAATCTGGAAGTAACTCGACCTACTGAACTCGACCTGTGGTGGATATAATTATCCTCCGTACCCCAAGGTGGCGCTGCCTTCCTGCTATCCGACGAATTTTAATAAGTGAATCTCCGTACAGCCGTGGTCCCACGACGCGATCCCTTCACCGATGTGACCATAAAATTGTCACCCCTCCCTTCGCGGTGCAACCTCCACCTGTGTTGCTGTTCCAACGACCTGCATTCAGAAGTAAACAGCTTTCCGGTCTCATATCATTTCCAGAGCTCTCCACCGGAGGTTGATAATTCTTTGGAAGCATTTTTAAGTAAAAATGAATGAAATGCTTGAATCAGCGACCAAGAAAAAACTTGTGCTGCAGCAGCTTATGTGACTTTAGGTGGCAATTATTTGAAAAAAAAAAAAAAAAAAAAAAAAGACGGAGAAGTGCAAGAATTGTATGTTCAATATTTCAAATTACCTAAAACTTAAAATAAAAATGTTTATTAACCTGAACTTTTCATAATTACTGCAATTATCATAAGAAATTTGCGCAAAATTTTAATGACCCTCTCTTAAAAGGGTTAAGCTACAATTTTTTTTCTTAGACATTAAAGTTTGCTAATATTGTTGCAAAATTGAATAATTACTTGAAAAATTTATACTAATAATGAAGGAAAATGCTATATTTTCTGTTATACTAATTTAGTTGTGACATATATTTTTTAAAATCTTAATCACTCATTACACAAGTTCATGTAAATAGCAACTATTTTCTAATCTTAATTTAAATGTCTTAGTTCAGATAATTATTGATTATTTTTGTATTTAAATTAATAAACAAATATTAAATAAGAGTCACTGTAAATATCAGAAAAAACTGAAATAAGTTAATAAGGAAAGACAGTGAATTTCTTACCTCAGAAGATTTTGTGCTCCGTGGCATATACACGGAATGCAGGAAAGATTGCATTTTATTGAATGCAAACCATTCCGGCTTATATATTTCCTCTGTTCCAGACCCTATCCGCACACTTTCCCTCACTTTCATGGCTAATTTTCTGAATGTGGACATCAGGTTTTCGTTCTTTTTCTTTTTTTTTTAACAAATCCAATGAGCATTCAATGCTCATAGAATTTTGAATTCTCCTCCAGGCATCATGCACCTGGGCACGATCTTTATGGCCCTCATGCCGTGGATTCCATATTATCGGTTCCAACTAGTATAAATCCAAAAACTCCATAACAGTTTCGTTGCTCCATTCCATTGCAAGAAACTGAGGGACACAACTGCTTTGCATGGTTGATAAAAACAAACTAACCCTCAAAACTAATTGAGTCCTAGTTCTTTTCTTTCGACCCTTTTCTTTAGCTGGGGTCCCACGGCTTATACCCCGTCTGCAGACGAGCCACGTGCCACCCGTTGACAGCTCTTGCGGTTTTCTGGTCCCTTTGATGACCCGTCGACTTACCGACAAAATGTCGGTAAGTGGACGGGTCATCAAAGAGAATAAGAGGGGGTGAAAGGGGAAACGCATCCTCCTGGCTATGGGGGAGTGTGGTCACCCAGCGGGAGGGAGGTCTGATTTATGACCAAATCGGTGAAACTGCGCATCGTGGGACCCCGGCTCCCGTAACCCGAGCAGATTATCCGGGCCTTTGATGTTTTCTCCTTTTACCGACATTTTGTGGGAAGCTCTCCGACGTCTGCAGGCGGCCAACAAGCGATGGGGTAGGAGGTCTAATTTATGACCAAATCGGTGAAACTGCCCACCGCGGCTTTACGCAGACTGCCTGAGATATGCTGTAGCGGATGTAACGGATGTATATTCTGTATCTAATACAATTATCCCCTATGCCTCCAGGTGACGTTGCCGTCTAATTCTTCGGGAACCTCTGATAAGCCTATAGGTTGAAATATTAGGCGTTAGGATTGGCAACATGTTTTTGTTTCGTAAAATTGTGTAAATTATATTAATTTAATTGAGTGATTAGTTGCTAGTTATTGCATAGTTTATGCAAATTAAATCAACAATCATAGTTCATGCTCTTTTGCCATCTGAACAATCCAGACAGGATTTTCTTAGGTGCCCTATCTCAAGGGGTTTATACAATCTCTGTCTAATATTGCCGAAAATCCACAATACGGTAAAACACATCTTTAAATTTAATGTTAAGTTCAAATACAAAATATTTAACACGAAGCCTACGAGTCAAATTTTGAATTTTAGACTTAAATTAACGTTGATCCCGAGTTTTTAAAAATACTGTTTTTCGTATAAGCGAGAAACGAAACGATTTTCTTTCTTAAACTGAATCATGTATAAAGTGTTCTAAAAGGTGAAGCAAAATTTAAAAACAACTTGACGAATAATATTGAGGTTAGCTATTATATAGAAAAATAGCGGGATTCAGAAGAGAGATTGAGCGCTTTTACATACTTTTATTTGACTAGACTTATTTCATGAATGTAACGATGCAATTTTATAATTGTTTTCCAAATCAATTTAAATCAAATAATTTAATTTATTGTTCCTATAAGTGGTAGTCAATTGAATTTTAATTATCATTCCTATCAGTGGTAATCAATTAATTCAATTTTAATTATCATTCCTATCAGCGGAAATCAATTAATTTAATTTAAATTATTATTCCTATTAGTGGCTCTTTAGGGTAGTGAATTTCAGAAAATATTGATTCCTGAATCTCATAAATTTATAATAATGAATTATAAATTAAAATTCTAAAAATCAGAAAATAATTTTAAAAAAATTGTATGGTCTAATAGCTGAATAAAAAAAATGTTTTATACAAGCTGCTTTTATTAAGCTTATTTCTAAGTCTATATCTAATCAATTTGTCTCTCTAGATAATTTCTATGTAATGTACAATTACAAAACAACTTTTGTAAAGAAAATTGTTTTAATTATGCAATATACAATTACAAAACAACTTTTGTAAAGAAAACTGCTTTAATTATGTAATATACAATTACAAAACAACTTTTGTAAGGAAAACTGTTTTAATGTCTTGGTTACTGAATTATTAGAGACGGTAATTCCCCCAAACATTCTTCCTGATTAAAATTCGAAAGCGTTTTTTTTCCCTTTTTCTTTTAAGGGTTAAGTTTCTTCTGCTGCAGTCAACAAACTAGCTTCTTGGAGAACAAAACATTGTTGATCAATTTGTTACCACATCCGACTCGAAATCTTTCTAAGTGGATAAGCTTGCTTTCCAGCCAGACATTTTTCTTCCACCATCTGCATAAGCTTGTGAGCAGGCGTGTCAAATGCAACTTTTTGTTTGACGTCATTGAAGCCAAAATGGAGGCGGAGAGGAGAGAGCTCAAGCTGAATACCGTGTGATGAATGGAGGCAGACAAATGGCAACTCAACGGTAAATGAGCAGAAAACAGAATGAAATGCTCCAAAAGCCGGCGTCTATTTTTCATCTGGCCACTCAACTGAGATTTCAATTTGCATGCTACTTACTCAGAAGCCTGGAAATTCATTCCTTAAGATCATCACGCATACACCATTTCCCCCCGCCTACTGCTTAGTATGTTGGATCACAAGACAATGTTATTAGAAATATTAAGGTCATGCTTGAAATTTTTAAAAGCAGATATTCCATGAATCACGTGACTTCAGCTCTGTGGTGTAATTTTACAACCCTCAACTAACTCCTTTTAGCTAATGTTAATAACTCGTCACCTTCACCGAGTGTAAAAATACTTTTTTTATTATGAGCTTTTTTTAAACATTTTTAGTTGAATTTAAAACAGGACTGAATTAAGCTCTTTAGAGACTGTTTCCCCTTCCAAACCAGTTTATTGATTTTAATTTAGAATATATTTAAACAGTTTTTAAGAAACAGATATTACAACAAACTGATTTTTTTAAAATTGCATATCATCTTCAAAAGAGCTACTTTCAGGATCTCTTGTGTGAAGAAAGGCAATTAAAAATAGTAAAAATAATTACGAAACTGCTTTTAACACATTATAAGTATTCAAATACAAAGATTGTTAATTGAAAAAGAATAATATTCTGAAATTTCGGAAATACTTCTCTTTGAGTATGTCCGAAAGCATGTCCCATGCATGTAAAATGAAAGAAAACCATTGAGATTTTAGAATCTTCAAAATTAGACGGAATCTTTCATAATTGTCTACTTTGTCTATTTGAAAATCCAGCTCCACTGTAAAAAGTCTTATTTGTAAGGTGTCAGGAAATAATTCAGTATTTATTCACCTTTTTGTTTGATAAAAATTTAAAACATGTTTCTAAGTAACAATATTTTGCAATCTGTATAAATTATTTATTTTGACCTTTAATTTCTACAAAAGTATCAATTATCTTTTTGAAACCTAACTTCCAAATAAAAAACTTTCAATTCATGTCAATTTTTACATTTTTTTAAACCACGGAGGGCATTTTTCGAATCACGAATCTCTGTGGTTACATTTGGTTTCAGTGACTTAACATGGAATTAGCGGATAAAAGCAGATGTAAAAACCAAGATGAGCAAAGCAATAATTTATTCTGAAAATTTAAAAAGCAGCACAAATATAAATTGAAACAGTGGAGTATAGAATTCTATTATGTTGACGCAGGTGTTTAAATGGTGAATGATGATGTCAAGGTCAATAAAATTTGCGTAATCTCACAGTCATTCGAGAAACGTAATCGCGCATGTCAGCAAATTTATTTTTACTCTTTATCTTGTGACGAGGTGTGACCTTCGCACTCTCGCAGATGCAAAATTGATTCTGAAATTAAGTTTGTCTTGTGTACTTGATTCTTATTAAATGACCCCGAATTAATTCCATTTTACTTTCATTTTCGAGTTTTTTTTTGGCATTATTTAGAAAGTGCAACTATATTTGTGTAATATAGATCTTCATATTTTTTAAATTTCTTCTCTTATAAAAAAAGAAAAAATCATTTTTCTATTATTAACGGCACATTTTCTCCAAAAATGTATGAACCAAAGATTGTTGTTTATTCATTTTTAGATCAGACTTTTAAAACTCGATTTCTTGGATAAATCGAATTGCTCCACTAATTAGAACTAAAAAAGTTTACATGCGTTTAGTAATTTCTGATTGCTACTACGTTCTGAGACTTCCTTCATATAAAAACGAAAGTTTCGACACGTTATTTAAATTATATTATTTCCTTTTCTTCCATGGAGCTTCCTTAATTCTTTTATCCCTAATCTGATCATCAGAATAAGATGTGTTTTGAGCTTTAGCTTAGCTTCTTTATTTTCTTGATGCATTTGTGTTCCAAGCAATTTTTATGCACGTTCAATAGATTTGATAAAACTAATTTTTATCTGTTTCTCAGCAATTTTATTTTCCAAATAATTATTAATAATGAAAGGCAAGAAATAAATACTGAAAGCCCCAGAATCTGCACATCAATAACTGAAATTATCTAATGTGGACTAAAAGATGTTTATGTTCTATTCCAGACTTTGTTAGAAAAATTAGAATTCAAAGGAATCTAAATATTGGAGTGAAAAAAAAAAGATTTCACCGTTCTGTCAAAGATGTATTGCCATAAACTCATCAATGAAATGTTCTCTGTGATAGTCTTTTAAAACAACGATGTAAAAACATCTTATCGAATTATTTAAATTTTGATCAGAAAGATATGTTTTGCAATAAATTTTACATCTGGAACAAAAATAAACTGTACGAAATAAGTAATAAAAATTGTAAAATCTTTTACAGTAACTGAAATATTCTAATGTGAGCCATGATAAGATATTTATACTCTTTTCCGGGGGAATTCAGACGCATAGGAAACCAGATATTGACGTGACGAGGAGATTTCAGCACTCTGTCAAGGATTTACTGTCTTGTCAATACTAATAGAATGGCACCAGATTTGTCATTAATATAACCTTTGTGGTTTTCTTGAACAGTTTAATATAAAAATAATTAATCGAACAGCAAGGATTTGGAAAATAAAGAGTTTGTTTTTTCGTTTTGTAATAATTTACTCTCAGAATAAAAAAAAAAATGCTGGAAATCAATGATGAAAGTCTGAGAGTCTTTTCCAACAACTGAAATATTTTAATACGGAATAAGAGAAGCGTTTTATATTCTGTCCCAGCCTTTGTGAGAAAAATCCGGCGGAAAGGAATCCAAATATTGATGTGAGAAAGAGGAGAGTTTAGCACTCTGTCAAGGATCTATTGTCCTGTCAATAAAATCGTTGGAGGACACAAGACTCATCAATAATAAATCTTTTGTGGAAATCCTTAACAGCTTAATGTAAAAGTCACTAATCGAACAGAACGGAGTTTGAGAATAAAATCACTTTTTGAGTTGATGGAGTTTAAAGTTTAAATGATTGCTAGATTCTGAAGTTAATTATTGTCTTAAAATCTCAGATAAATATTTTTTATGAAATAAATAAATAAAATAAAAACAGTAACACATGGCTTTTATTTGTCAATATGCAATCGTTCATAATTTATAAATATGGAAAGATAATCCATTTAAAGATGATGTTCATTATCCGAATGGCATAAAAACAATAACGAATGGCTTTCCTTTTTCAGTATGTTATATTAATTGGCAATAATTTATAATTTATAAATATGGAAAGATAAGTGGTTTATAAACATGTACAATCAATTTAATGATTAAATTCATTATCCGAATAGCTTGTAAATTTTAACTTCCGTTTAGTTACTATCTTCTGTTATTTATTTATAATTTATTTTCAAACCTCAGGAGTATAGCAATGTTTTTTTAAGGGAAATAAATTTCGAATTTTTTTTCATATTCGAAAATGTGGAAGGAGTGTAAAATGTTAAGCTGGTGATGTGGTTGTAACAGTTGATAATATTGAAAGTAAGCTTATTTATTAAAATTAAGCTTATTTAAAATAATCAGAGAAATAAATGATTATCTTAGGTTTAAAGTAAATCGATTTGAAAATATTTTACTCTTCAGTTTTTCTTATTTTAAAAGTCAGATTTCAGGAACATGCGCGATTAAACCATGAAATAATGCATAGATATAAATCTATGAATCATAATGTTTCCAATCAATTACCACAAAAGGTTAGGGTGAGAACACAAATACACTGCAATAAAAGTGTTAAATTTTCAAGAAAGAATTTTTTTGTATTTAATACGTACTTATAGTAATGATTAAATTTGTTTCATTGAAAAGATTTCTTCTACCAAATGCATTATGTTATTTATTTCCAGAAATCAAATGAAAATATAATTTTTCAATAATTTGCAATTCATGCCATATGAATCTTTTTGAATGGTCTAGTAGCAACTCAAACTGAAGTAGAATCCTCATTGCATCTCTAAATAGATCAAATATTATGTTTTCTAATTTCTTTCGAATATAATTATAAAAAATGCGTTTATAAAAAATGTTTCAAACAACTTCATGTCAAAAATGTTGAGAAAAAGTTTATCAGGGCCCTCTCTAAACCTATTTGAAAGAGAGATAAATGTAGCAAATAATTACCACAAAGTAAAACTATTTAGAATTATTTTACTATTCACTGGTAAAAACAATATATAAATTTCTGTGAAAACATTCATCATGAAGGAAAAATGTGGAACTATACAATCATATTCCATTAGAATAATTAAAATTTCAAGAAAAAAACAACAACCCTTTTTGCCATTAATGTTTCGAAGCATTAGTTGTTAAATTAGCTTCGATAAAAATAAGTGCTCCTACAACTGAATACATGACATCATTTATTCCTAGCAATCGCTTGAAAGCATTGTTTCTAAGTAATCTGCAATGCCATTCATCCAAATGAATCTTTGTGAGTGGTCTAGAAGCATCCAGAGCATTTAATAAGTGGAAGAATAATCCACATTGCATCTCTAAATAGATCTGCTCCGAAGAAGATGAAGAAAAATGAGCAAAGCCAAAATGGTGGAAGGAAGAAAAGCTTTGTTTGCATTGATGGTGGGTAGAGAATACTTTAATGCACCTCAAGCGAGATGCCTCGAAAGCCAAAGTGATGTTCATTCAGTTCTTCAAGAGAAGGTATCGGTTTCTGCCTAATAAGTGGAAATTAAATGAAAAAAAAAAAAAGAAACACCGTACTTTTCTAGAACTTGTAAATTAAGCGAAACATAATGCTTTTTGCTATAAAATATCAAACAAACATATTTAAAGATTTAATCAATTTTCCATCCTTTTCCCTTCCTGATCAATGTTCACATTGCTTGAAGAAGAAACAAAGCCACTATCCATCTTTTGGCATTGCTTAGTTTAAAATTGTAAAATGTCTCTTTATCATATCGGGTAATGAAGTTTTCTAAAATAGCTCGTTAAAATAAAGTCTTATAATATTTCTTTTTGATTTTTTTTTGCTAATGGATTAATGAAGCAGAGATAACGCAAATTTTCAGGATTAAAAGAGAGTTTTTCGAAAACTCTTGCTGTACTGTAACTTTCATTGCCGGCAGTAAAAACTGTTGATTGATCTTCCAGAAACAAAAATTTCTAATATGACTTTTTGTGTAAGTCTTGGGAAATTATTCTTTAGAGCGAATCATACCAAAGGGAGAGTATTTGACTTGGATTGATATGCATACCTAATATGTATTATGTCGATATTAATAATAGAATTTTTTAGCTTTCGAACTAGGTCACCGAAACCAATTTTTGTGATTGGGAGACGGTTTCTTAGACAATGAAGGAGAGTGAGAAATATAACGGATTTGATTTTAATGGAAACTCCTAGAATTGTCCTTTTAATTAGTATCATTTTTCAAAAATTCAATGGAAGTAACATTAAAAATACGCCGCAAAAGTAGAAATATGTTTACTAAATATTTTTTTCTATTAAAAATATTTGTACCATCCTATGATGCTGGAGATAATTTAAAAACATTTTCCCCCGGGTTTAAGGTGATTAAATAAGAAAGATTCTCATCCTAGAATAAAAAGACAAAGGAAGAAGCTGAAAAGGAGAATGAAAGGATTTAAATCTCGACAAATTAAGTTAATTAATTGCACTGACTAGTTATTTGCATGATTAAAAGTCACGTGATCTCAATAAAATTATCTGTGCACACCCATAGGAAGAATAAAGGCTCCGAGCTGAAATAGGGCTTCGAATTCAATATATCTATACATAGTTTTATTTTAATTTAGCCTATAGTAACTTCATTCTAAAATATTCTCTTATTTTCTGATCCGATTCCATTTCTCTACTTAATTACTTCAAGAGACGCTTTGTAAAATTGTAGAATTTCAGACCGCTCCGCGTGAAGTGCTAGAACAACGTCCAACTAGCACATTCTTTTTTTAAGATCCTTGTGTTTCCCTTGCTTTGAAAGTCACATGTTCAAAAATCCCCATGAGAATCTTAATGTATTGACACTATAAACCATATTTTCCCTATCAGAATAGGCTATAAAACACTAGAAAAAATTAATTTCCGTCTTTTTTTCCCCGTCATATCTGCTTGCCCGCGCTGCTTGTAAACATGCTGCCTGCCTTCGGAGGAAGAATAAGACGAACTTTAAAATGAAAAGTCTTGTTCGAACCTGCCATCAACTTCCAAAATTTTAAATCATTACACACACATATATATAACCCTTGAAAAAGTCACCAGGCCGGGTTATTACTTTTTATTTGTTTTAATTTTTATTATCCAGGCTATCAAGTGTTATCTATATAAATAAAAATGAATGTTTGTATGTCTCTTATGCCTTTCTAAACCGTTCACCCGATTACGTTGAAACTTGGTCAGCTTATAGTTTACACCTACGAGATGGTTATGAGGATAGTAAAATAAAACAAAAAAGAAATTATCTCAACCATATCTTTTGACTAAGGATTAATCTCCAAACAACTCAACAAGGTGACAATAAATTCTGTAGAAATGCTGTGTAAAAGTTAAAGGTTCATATTTTGTAGCTATAGTAAGCAAATGCCATTCGAATCATTCTCGGATGCAACAATTTTATTACAGATTATACGAAAAAGTTTAGGGGTGATCAACAATGAGGTTTTAAAATTTTAATTACATTTTAACGGTTTTCGCAGTAACTACTACGAATATTGTAGTACAAATAATTTTGCACCATCCTAATTTTTAAAAATTAACATTTCAACTATATTAACGATTTTATGGTGTAAATATGTTTTCTACGTTTAATC
Organism: Argiope trifasciata; assembly: GCA_026543055.1. Lineage (NCBI taxonomy): Eukaryota > Metazoa > Arthropoda > Arachnida > Araneae > Araneidae > Argiope > Argiope trifasciata. Next base: position 1,337 of record JAPMOQ010020322.1, on the reverse strand, counting down.
CATTTTAAAAGAAAATATTTTAATCCCATTTTCTAAAATTAAACTTGAGAAACGAATATTACCGAGTGAAGAGATACAATAAATAGTTTCTTTCATTACCATTTGAAAGAACACCAAGTTTTACAATTCTAAAAGAATACACAAATCAAACATATAAAAAGGGATATTTGTTCGTATTTTATGTGCTGTAGTACCTTCATACTATTCCGAATATTAAACGATTCATGAGATATAATAAATAGTTTCTTTCACTACCAATCAGATAATACACCAAGTTTTACAATTCTAAAAGAATACACAAATCAAACATATAAAAAGGGGTATTTGTTCGTATTTTATGCATTGTAGTACCTTCATACTATTCCGAATATTAAACGATTCATTAGAATGATATAGTTAAAATTAAGTACAATTTTAGCTATATAATTAATGTCCGATTACACTATCGAATAGCTACCTAATACAAATATATTAGCTTCTGCTCTAAAAATACTGAAAGTAAATAAAAGAAAATGAATAAATTCTATATTAAAAATGCATCCGTGGAATGGATTTAAAATAGTATTTTAAATCATTCCACGAGAATGTTTTGTCTGCTTCCAGCTATAATTAGTTTAGACAAACATTTCCTAAATCTGAAAGAAGCTCGCTCGAAAATATCTTTTTTCTGAAGCTCAGTGGAGCTCAACATTATGGAAGGATTTGATTTACTTGACGAATGTCCCATTTGTAAGTTACACTAAGGGCATTTATTGACAGACTTAGCAATTTTGAGGGCTTCACATCTTTCAACCCACTCCTACAGAAGACATTATACTCTCTGTGGATTTAGTATTCATCAGACTCAAATATCCATAGAAACTTCTCAAGAATAGGTTGTTGTATTTGGTATATTTCAATCCGGAAATTCAGACTACACCATTGACTGTAAGCGAATATTTTGGGTTGATAGTATTGCTCTCTAGGAGTGCAAAGACGGTCCAATATATGTTTGAACTATTTCTACAGGATAGAATTTTTATGATATTTGCGCATAAAAAATGTCTTCTCTGTTGGCACGTGATACACTGAAATTTCCAAAATACCTGGATAATCGAGCAAAGGTTGCAAATTAAGGAAGGACATTCTTGTGGAATTTTCAGGCCTCTGCAATTGCCAAGCATAAATTGTTTGATGAAAATCCTTCAATCAATTTATGAAACGCTTAGAACGGTTTATGGTGATAACATGATCTGGTGAAAGCAGCATTGTTTAACTGCATCAAGAATATTATGAGAGGTATGTCATCTATAAGGAAGGCACAACCATGAACATATAACATGTGTCGTCTCATGCGC
>JAPMOQ010020314.1:0-15137 GCA_026543055.1 Argiope trifasciata | reverse complement strand
AACTATGAGATCAATACTAGCAAAGAGTTTACTTTCCTCCCATCTGTCTCGCTCTGGCGCTTTTTTTAAATGCTTCAATAGCCATTTTTACTTTCTCAACAGAAAATGTAGAGAAATTATTATAAACGTCAAAGTAATTCGAAATTGAGAATTTATGAATCTCTACGTTTCATACCTCTTTGAGTTTGAAAACAAATTTTCGAAAAATGTCTGTCTGCGATAAAGATGAAAGAAAATTGATAAATAAATAAAAATAAAAACCCCGCTTTGAGCTAGATAGATGAAATTTGGTAAACGGTCTTCACATCAAACCTGTATATTTCCATCAAATTTCAGCAACATCCGTTTAGAGGGCATCTGTTTGTTTTTCTGACTCTTAGAATATAAATTAACAGAATAAGTACAAACCGAAGAGAGCTAGATAGTTTAGTGCACAGATTCAGTATCTATTGCATAAACATCTGTCAAATTTTGAGTCAAATTCAACAAGGCATGCGACGCATATCCGTCTTTACTTTCTGAAATATGTTAATGCAATAACTCATAAATACAGCAAATTTGGTATGTAATATAATGATTAGAAATGTTGTTTTGAGTCACATTTTTTCTTAAATCAATTGGGAAGGACGCGCCTAAAATCGAAATTTGCTATTCGGATACTTTTAAGCGTATGCTAGAAATTCATCCTAAAATATTTGCCAAAACAATAGAATCAGTAAAAATATTATATATATATCTATATATATATAAAGAATTTTGGCTTATAGATTAAAAAGCATGTTTTCATTAAATTTCAGTTACGTTAAACGTTGAAAAAAGACCTTTACTGCACTTTAGTAACAAGAAACGATAATAAACCACCCTAACCATGTTGGATTTTAATTGCTGTTGCTTATATAAAAATCGAATACAAAATTTGTGGTCATGCTGAGTTTCTACATCTTTATGGCATATTCAGAAATGATGTATCTATCGGATATTTTATTTTTATTTTAAGAAATATTGAATAGCTCACATATCTTTATTGTTAATCGTATGAAACTGACTTAATTTCTTTCTTCTCATTTTTATGATCATTTCTATTCTTTTGACTAATCCAAAAAGGTATAATTTTACTAGAGAAGATTTTGTACGAATACAGAAATAAATATCAAAATTTAGAAAACTAATATTTAAAATTAATTTGTAAGATTTTTTTTAAATAAAAATTATGCATTATTATAAAATTTCATATTTACAATATAATATGTATTATATTTAGAAATATATTTATATGATTATATTTAGAAAATACGCATTTTACGTATGCATATTTTTACAAAGGTGCTTCAATTTTAGGGCTAAAGTGCTTAAAAGACTTACTTTTTTTGCAGAAGTTTACCACTACACACCCCGTACTATTATGTTAAAATTTGTTTTTAAATTACAATAGTTTTCTGCCAAATGAGATACCGAAATTCTTTTTCTTGAAACAGCAAACAATAAATGCGTTGTTATTTCATTTTCTGGAAATATTTAATTTAAGCAATATTAATAAATAAATATGTTGTAAATAATTCTGGTTCATCGTAAACTGATTTTATGGAAATATATCAGATAACATTTATTCAAAAAACAAATACTTTAAACTAGGGAAATAATTGGAGTTATTCCCATGAAATTGCTGATTTTAATGAGTAATTGATATGCTATTCATATATTACAGTTTTAAATTTATTTTGCATTCAAAACATTTCAACCCCCTCCCCCCCAAAAGAAGAAAAAAGAAATTTGTTCTACCTGCCTGTATGCCTCTACAGGCCCCTCAGGGGCTCACCTACTATAGGTGAGTACGGGTGTCCCAATCCCGAGGTACCCAGGGATCTTTACTCAATTTATGTTTACTCTCCTCTACGCCTCCTGCTTTCTGCTTAATCCTTCTATCCCTCTAGGGTAGGCGAGGGAGCTCTCCATGAGAAGCTGCCGCCGCTCTGTTTACTTCCTGCTTCTCATGGACAGCAAATACCCCCACGTGTTTGCCGTGCTTGGCGACCCATTAGATGGATGGTGCACTGCTGTCCCCAGTTTATCAATCGGCTGGTAACTAGTCACCTGAGTGGTTAGTCTGCTAGGGATCAATTGAAAGGGTCATTCTTTGGGGCTTGGGGTTAAGGGCGGTCAACGTTCCTGGAGGTGATCCTGAGAGTATAGATTCCGGCTAGCACTAAGGCAAGTGCCGAGGCTGGGAAATTCCAGAGCCGGTTACTGCCTTCCCTTGTTGGGCTCCGTGGTGGGTGGTGCTGTCGGGACCAGAATTACTCTTATCTTGTGTATGGGTAAAGCTAAGAAATTTCCCTTCAGTGGGCGTCAAAGTGAACAAAAAATTTTGCACGAGAGTTTTGATACTTTTTTCATTGTTAAATGAAAATCTTCATCTAACGAGACATTCCATACAGTTTAACCATTTTTAGTAGAAAAAGCAATGTCTGAAAATCTCGGGGAAGTGCATTCAGTGCGGAAATTTCGTTCGGGTGACTTGCTTGTCGAAGTCAGTACTCGAAAGCAAGCCCAGACTATATTGGAGATAAATAATTTTGGTTCTATTCCTGTTACCGTCAGTGCACATAACACACTTAACTTTTCTAGAGGAGTTATTTTGCGTGGCGAATTGTTTCATACACCAATAGAGGAAATCACTGAAAAACTTCAAAGCCAAGGAGTAACTAATGTCCGGAGTATTACTATATGAAATGGCGGACACCCAATATCATGTAGAAATTGGAAATTACTTTTACAGAATCTGGTATTCAGGAGGCATGAAATGTGAGCACTAAATGCTTCGTTTCAAGAACTTGTCCGCCTTTATATTCCGAATCCCTTAAGGTGTTTTAAATGCCAACGTTTAGGTCATTCTAAAGCTTCCTGCAGTGGGACTCTTACTTGCGCCCGTTGGGCGAGAGTGGACCATGATAGTTCTGCTTGTACTGCGGTTGAAAAGTGCTAAAATTGCCAAGATCCTCATGCTTCCTTTTCTCATACGTGTCCCTCTTGGATATTTGAAAAGGAAGTCATCTCTGAAAAAGTTATGAAGCAAATAAATTACGCAGAAAAAAGCGAAATGTCAAAGCCCGTTCAACGGCACCTGGAATTAGATATGCCAGCGCGGTGCAGAAAATGGTTCAAGTAAAAAGTACTCAAGTGACCCCTGTTGTCTTACCTTCAGTTTCTGTTGCATTTCAAGCCTCATATATTCCTTCTGAAACTTGCTCTAAACTTTCTGAAGTCTTTCTAAATTTGTTTTTAAATAACGCTGCTAAAAAACTAAGTTTATCTAAATCTAGTTCCCCAGATTGTTCTTCTGATCAACCGGACTTTTCTACATTTAAGACTGTTCAAAACAGGAAAGAACTGAAAAAAGATTCTAAACTTAATAGAAGTTATTTGCCCAAAAGTATGGACAAAGCATTAAAATTTCATAAAACTGTACATAGTGCAGTAGCATCCAAACTCAATTCAGATAATAAGAGCAGTTCTAAGTTTTGGAAAACGTGCCCCCAACAAATTTCAAACACTGTTTCGAAAGAGGCTAGCCCGTCCTCTAAATCCCTAAAGAATGAAATCCCAGTTACTGATGAAAATATCTTTCATGTTCCTAATATTCCTAATGATAAAGCTGAAGTTTTGGAAACGGATGAGGAAATGAATACTTCGAGTGCTCCGGAAGACATTCTTGAATACAACATTAGTGAGGAGTTAGAGGAGACATCTTCAGATGTCAGTACACCCACTCCCCCTACTCCTAAAGCAACAAAACAAAAACTTAAATATATTATTCCGACGAAGTATAAAAATGTTTAATTTTTGCTTGTCTGTTCCTACTATGTTTTCACCTTTTATTGTAACAAATTGCTACTTAATGTTCGAAATATAAAGTTCTTTGCCATCTTTGCAAATTTTAGTCTTTGCATTTTAATCTTAGGGAAAAAAATAACTCGTTTTAAATGCTTCTTCATATTTGTCTGTAGTTTTATTTGCTTGGATTCTGAATTTTACTTCAGTGTTAATGAAAATTTTTAACTTTTACATTCGTGTTTTTACATCAATTACTTTAACTTTAAAATTCAATTGCATTACAACTTCAAGTTTTATATAATACCATATGCTTGGAGCAGTATGGCCAAATTTGGCTTTTGTGCCATAAAACCTCAACTACCTACCTACCTATCTGCCTGTACAGAATTTAATTTTGACCTGCTATAAATTATTAGGTTAGAATCCACGCGATTTCTTTTTCACTTACTTTTTATTGTGTTAACAAAGAATCTAATATTAAAAAAATAAAAATGTTACAAAAATGATTCAACAAGTAACAAAATTTAATGAACCAAAATGTGGTACATAGCGAAAGATTTAGATTGCATTGATAACTTGATAGTGTTTATAGGTTGGTGTACTGTTTATAATTTCAAAATGCATGACAAAAAAGAAAATCATTCAAAATGGTCAACAGAGCATTCATCAGATCGACAACTACAAAATTCGGCATGTTGTTACTTCTTACGTTGCTGATGCTCCTTAACCCTTTAATGATAAATGGAAAATATGCTTGCTCTCAAATGTTTCAATTTTTGTGCGAAGTTATATAGATTTGCTTCAAGTTCGGACACAAAGTTTCTATAAGACAGGATCTTAGATGTTTCAGTTCCTTATTTCACATAAAATAGTGTTTCTTGATTTGTTACTTAATTATCAATTAACCATATAAAATTAAAGTAATTAGATAAATGAGTAACTTTTCTTAATTCAAATTCAATCCTAAAAATATTTTAACAAATCATGATTGAAAAAAAATGATCTTTTAAAGGATTAAGAAAGAGTTTTTCAAAATTTGGATAAGATTTTTCAACAAAACATTTTTTCTTCAATAATTTTGAAGCAAATCAGACAAAAATCATGTTTTAAAATTATTTTATAAACTACAAAAATGAGTTTTTTAATAAAATTTATTTTATTGCCGTGCGTGTTTTTATCTGTAATTTATATTCAATTTTGAAAGTATTTTAAATATTTATAATTTTTTATCTGTATTAACTGGATTCATACTCACACATATTCCAAAGATATTAAATGTATTTGTTAGTAATTTTTTTCAGTACAATAAAATCAGAGGAATCTAAACATAAAATAGTCCAGTCGAATTATTATGAAAAATACCTAAAGTACGGAGCAAGTTCGAGGAAAAAAAACAAAACAAAAAAAAAAAAAACTCTAAATTTTAGGGATAGTAATTCTCTCTCTTTTCAACACGTCTGTGAGCACAATGTATTTTTTAAGTCAAATTAAAGGAATTATTTGTAATTTTTAGCTGAAAATGATTTTCTATCGTTTGGACAATTATGTTTTTAGTATTCAGAGAGAATTACTGAAATTTTCCATTTCTTAGCTGTTTCTTTTCCATTTCTTAGCTGTCACTTACTGCTTTATTTCTTGAATGGATTTATCCTGATGTTAGATTTTTTTTCATAAAGGAACTTCCTAAAAGTTAAAAGCTTAAAAAGAAAGCCAGAAATTTCTGGACAATCTTTCCAGCTAAACCATTGGGAATTTGTTCCTTTATTTTAAAGCAGGAGAAAAAAAATTGTAATATATACAACATAAACTGCAATGTAAAAAATAATTTTTTAAAAAATAAAGATATATATTATTTTGGTAATGATAATATAAATTCAAATTACATTTAATAAATAAACCCATTAATATGAGACAAGAACAACTTAGTGTAACACAATATATTTATATTAAAAGTCATTTTTAGTATATTGCTTCCATCATAAGCTTTTTTTCCCTCCTGTTTTGTATATATGATTAACTTAATTTTTGAATTTAATCACTAACCTTTTCTTGACACCTTCAAAGGTGCTCCATTTCCAAAATTATTTATTTTCACTGAGATTAGCAATCATAATTTGCATTAAATCTTCTGAGAAACTAATAATAAAAGAATTTCCTAAAAGTTAAACTTAAGAGAAAGCTAAAAAATATTTAGACAATCACTTAAAATTAACCATTGGGAATTGTTTAAGGTGATTAAATTTAGAAGGAATAATTCCCATTAAGTAAGATTAGCAATTAATCAAATTATTTTTACACTAATATCAAAATTAAAATTTTTATAACAAAAGACTTAAAATTTTAAGTGTTAAGTAATCTGCTCAAACATTAGGGCTCTAAATGAAAGTACGTCGAAATCCTGAGTTAAAGAAAATTTATTCAATTTTATCATCAGTTTGTTTTATATGAGATGGAAAAACTATCTGCCAGTGACTTTCTGAATTAAGCAATTTATTTAAAATCCCAGACCACTTCCTAATCAAAATTGCAGTATTATTATCTGGTCTGCCACCAAGTGGATCAAAATATTCAAATATTTTAAGTTTAATATTAACAATAATCAGAGTCCAATGGCAATTTAAATTGATAGGAATAATTAATAAATCTAGATTTAGTAACTCTTGAATCCAAGAAAATTTAAGAATATCCTTCTGATTAAAAATTAAAACTGACTGCAGGGATTCTACTGCTTTACAATTTTTGAATTTCTCAGTTAACAGGAATAGAAAAGCATCAATAACAGAATCATAAATCCAACCTTTTTTAAAGCTTGGTGACACAGATTTTAGATAATTTTCTTCTTCCAGAGTAACAAAAGGATCTAAAGATTTTAATACATAAAAAGAAAGATTGATATTATTAATAGTTGCTATTGTTGCAGAAGGATTATCTACATTCATCTTATTAAATTTATTGAATACATTAAGACTAGTACATACAGATTTTTCTCTAACAGCATAAGCTTTTAAAGGTGTAATTTCTTTTTTATGATGATCAGGATCATTACTACTTTTTTCATCACAACTAAAACATTTAGATATTTCACCGGTAGGATAAGATTGTAAAGGTGTAATCGGCTCTATAATACTGTTTGGTTCATCAATATTACTTTCATTTAATCTTTGTCATTTCCCTCTTTTTTCACGAAATGATTGTTTCCTCTTATGTCTTTGAGAAGTTTTAAAAAGTTTAATCTGCGGAGAAATTTTTTGATTGGGAGCAACATACACCTGAGGCGTGACAGGAGCAAGATCATTTTTATGATTGACAACTCCATGCATACCAGATACTAAAGCATTTAAACAATTTACTACATTAGTTAGCATAGTTTCCTGAATACGAGGAATTTTAATTAATTCCAAAATCTCAGAGCATAGTTTTTTACACTCAGCTTCTTTTGTGTTAAAACATTCAGACGAAACACTGTCTTTCAATTCCGAATTTAAGATTTGAGGGTCAATTCCTTGTACATTTCTTTCATTTTCAACAGCATAAAAATCATCTGTTATACATGTTTTTATTTCAGAATATAATAAATGCACTTTATGAATATGCTTGCAAAGATTACTATTGTCATCACAAGAACAAGCATACAAATGACTACATAGTACTGCACAGTTAATATCGGCACATTTAAAACAGCAATGATCTAATAAAAGACAAACATCTGTAATTTTTTTAACTGAGTATACTATTCCCTTTTTTGTCTGCGAATTTACTAACCATTGATCATCATGTTTAACTATGTCATTATTGGGAATTTTCACTCCCATTTCATGCTTTTCTTTAATAGTTTTATTGAATTTTGAATTTAATGGAACATTATTTGCAACATTAGAAGAATACTTTAAAAACCTATCTGTTTCCATCTTTAAAAGAGTTGAAATTAGCTCATCTATGCGCCTATTGAATTTACGTTCAAAATATACAGTTTTTAATTGATTGTGAAATGATTCACAATAATTATTTGTATTGGTATCACCATTTGAAAACTGCCTATAGCAGGTAGCCCATAACCCTTTTCTAGCAGAATAGTTTTTTAAAAAATAATCACTAAAATTTTTGCATTCATTTAAATATTTGCTAATGAAAATTGAGACTTTATTTTCAAAATCCTCTAAAGACTTTTCATGCATTATATTTAATAATTCATACGACATCTTCATACGGAGATATTTATCATGGACTTTAATAGTCAATTGCCTTTTCCAAGAACGGTAAACATGCCACTGACACAATAGATGCTTGATATCGGGACCAAATACAGAATTAAAAGCATTAAATGTAAAACCATCATCATCAGTCATGACCATATTCACTTTCAAATTAGGAATTCGGCGATGTAAACTGGAGAATAAAGACACCAATGTTCAAAAATCTAAATCATTGGTAATAAAATGTGCGACAGAATATCCCTGACCATACTCATCCTGCACATGCAATGAAAGAAGAAAAAAATCATAATGGTTTGTACCATGGGTAGCATCAATGCAAAGGATTTTATGGGAGTGTTTCATAAGCATATCTTTTTGAGCTTCAGTTTGAAAACCTAATGCAAAAGAATTTTCACAATTTGGTAAGCTATCCAAATAAGAAGGTCCAAAGATAGTATCCGACTTTTGTAATTTGAAAATTAAAATGGGATTATATTTTTCATTTTTTAATTTCTCCACAGTACAGAAAACAGACATGGCATCATTAATTGGCTTTACTGTATTACGTAGATGCCTTGAATAACATTGTATAGTCTTTCGAGAAATAAAAACTTCTTTGGTTGGACAGAAATTTCTTTTATCACGACAGCCTGCATCACCACGAATTAAGCTTACAATTTTCGAAACAGGAAATGATAGCAATAAATAAGACTTGATTAAATTACGTGTACTCTCTTTTAGCTGGTGGTATCTTGTATTCTCATACTCAATATGATGATTGTGAACTGGATAATATGTTACTGACACTAAATTTTTTTGTTCACATACACAAATTCTAACTGGACAATTTAGATGGAAAGGTATTACCCCTTTTCTAAATTTACGACTAGCAAGTCTCTCTACTCTACATTTAATCCTTGAAAGATATGAAGGATAAAAAAATTGGCAAACATAATAATGAAATGTTTTATCACTTAAAACTTTTTTTACCTGTTGATTTCCGGAAAAAAGTATAAGTAGAACTTTCAGCTTCTAACCAAATCTTAAAATTCTTAAAGGAATCAAAAGAAAATGTTTTGACATTCTGAATTTGATGCACAGCACTATGATGTTTATTTAAATGCCATAGATTAGAAAACACTTAATTGCAATCAGATTCAACACAAAAAAACAGTTCATTTTTCTTCGTAAAATTAAGAGTTTTTTCATGACTTTTAAAAGCATTAGTCCTGTAAACCTTGCAACATTTTAAACGTTTTGGGGATTTTTCATAATTATTACTCATAAATTGAGAACTATTTGTACCTTGATTTAATCCTACATCAACAATAGGATGTATTATTGATTCTTTGTGCAAGTTATTAATGTCCAATACAATACAATTAGTTTCAATTGGTAAATATGATACTGTCTGAACCTCTGATTTACTGCAACGCTTTAAATGATTGCTAAAAGATGATTTAGAAGAGTACGACTTTAAGTATAACTTACAAGTTCTAGGATATTCATTTTTAACTTTCAAAGGACTATTAAATTTTTGACAAACATCTAAAACCGAATATGTTAAGTTAATATCCATACTAGTGTGTATATCTTTTTCAGGTTTTGCCAATGATTCTGTCACATACTCATTCATTTACAAAACCCCACTGTAATTTTTTCCAGATGAAGATAAGAAAATACCAGTTTTTGATTTGCTACATTGATTTAAATGGTTTGAAAAAAAAGATTTAGAGGAATAGGACTTCAAACATATTTCACAACGTTTAGGATAAATATCTTTAACAGGTTGTAGGCATTTAAATTTCTTCAGGTGATTTGAAAATGAGGATCGCGTAGAATATGTTTACCCACAATTAACACAACTTTTAGAATAGGGGCCATTTTGAGGTCCTCCGCCATTTATTTCATCGAATGCCAAAACTGAAAATTTATTAGATGGGGGAATAATGCTAAAAATCTTTTCATTAAAATGGTAGAATGGAATGCATGGCATCACAGGAAGTACAAATTGAATATTACCTGTAGAAGACGGCAGAGAAGAAATATCTTTTATCAACAGAGTAGCTGACTGTTGCATGCACACAGAAACTGGCCTGGCGGACTTTTTCTGGGGCACAGAAAGTGGCCTAGTAGGTTGCACGGGCACAGAAACTGGCCTAGCTGGTTGCACAGGTCTTGAAACTGGCCTAGCAGGTTGTACAGGTCTTGAAACTGGCCTAGCAGGTTGCACAGGTCTTGAAACTGACCTAGCAGGTTGCACAGGTCTTGAAACTGGCCTGGCAGACTTTTTCTGGGGCACAGAAACTGGCCTAGCAGGTTGCACTGACACAGAAACTGGCCTACCAGGTTGCACAGGTCTTGAAATTGGCCTAGCAGACTTTTTCTGGGGCACAGAAACTGGCCTGGCAGGTTGCACAGATCTTGAAACTGGCCTGGCAGGTTGCACAGGTCTTGAAACTGGCCTGGCAGACCTTTTCTGGGGCACAGAAACTGCCCTGGCAGGTTGCACGGGCACAGAAACTGGCCCACCAGGTTGCACGGGTCTTGAAATTGGCCTGGAAGACTTTTTCTGGGGCACAGAAACTGGCCTGGCAGGTTGCACGGGCACAGAAACTGGCCTACCAGGTTGCACAGGTCTTGAAACTGGCCTGACAGAATTTTTCTGGGGCACAGAAACTGGCCTGGCAGGTTGCACGGGCATAGAAGCTGGCCTGGCATGTTGCACGGGCACAGAAACTGGCCTCGCAAACTCTTGCTTTGAGAAAGGTAACAATATAGGAAATTCTGAATCCTTAAAAGAAAAACCAGTGTTCGAAGACTGACTCTTCCAAAATCTGAAAATAAAACAAAAACCCAATTATAATTTATCGATTTCAGGCTTGCATGAATTTTTGAACTCATTGTGAAAACAAACAAACACAACACAACAATGTAATCATACATACCTTTTTAGATGTTACATCAGATGAAATGCATCTTGATAAGGATTCAAGAAAGCAACCTGCAAGCAGCTTATTTCCCCATTCATTCAAATGCAAACCATCTCTTGCAAGGTAATTTTTCCAAGATGGCTGGTGAGAACTGCAAAAGTGAAACTTTAGATAAAAGCATAGTTCTTTAAGAGCACGGTTTATAGCCCGGATCTTATAATTCAGTGTCTGTAAATGATACTCTGATTCTTTATAATCCTTTCTATGAAAATTGAAGTCTCTTGGAACAATGCTCGAGAAAATTATTCTTGCACCTGGGTTATGAAGTAATTTCTGATTGGCCAAAACTCTATACTTTTTAAGTATTACTTCAATAGTATCCAAAGATGCATTATTTGTGCCAACATGCACTAAGACTCAGTCATAATTCTTGTGTACAGAAATATTACTAGCCAGTCTTTCAATAGTTGCTCCAGGATAGGAAACAATGTCCAAATGAAAGCAAAGTGAATCAATAGATATATACTTATTCAAGTATTTGATCATGGAATCACCAATAAAGAGAACCCTCATTGTAAAACAGCAAAATAAAATGGAATTTTTTCAAAAGCTAGTAATAGTAACAAAATTCTGTACTAACTGCCAAAAAAGCACAAAGCAAAACAGAAAAAAGTATAAGATTCAATACACAGAAGTATGTTCCAAGATTTTTATCAGATACCACAAATAAATGTAAAACAATCAAGTTCAATATATCACTGAATAAAGAGAAAATTGAAATAATATGCACAAAAAATGCAAAAAACAACTTCCCAAGTTAGCACTAATCTGGAAATCTGAATTAAAATCTTTCAGATTATAGATAATGAGATCTAATTAATGTAAGGAAAAACAAATAGTAAAATTAAATATAAAAGCTTATAATATAAGCTACAAATACAAACAAACTTCTTAGTTTCTAAGCTAACCCTAATTAGCAAGTTCAGTGATTCTAATTCTAAATATCAAGATAAGTGAAGTAAAAAAACCCTAAATAATATGAATAAATAATTAAAGTTAAATAAACAAACAATGAGGATTAATAATATATGAAAGAATAAATAAAAAATTCTTATCTCCACCAGCAGATAATATGCGTAAGAGATTCAATACACACGTCTCACGTACAGGCAGACCAAAGAGAAAAGGATTAGTCATTGAATAATTGTTCGATAAAACCCGCGCTAAATGACCAAAATGAGTCAACAATGAGTTACGTCATATCCGAGGAATTTTGGTACACATCGAGGGTACACATCCGGTGGCAACGACTTACTACCGTACGTAAAATATTAGCGCCTATTTCAGATGCAGGAGTTTCATCCAGCAAAATGCTGATTGGCTGCTGATCTGACGTCACTTTAAACTTGACAACCTTAAGCTGCGGTCCCACGACGCGAAGTTTCACTGATTTGGTCATAAATCAGACCTCCCACCCACTGGGGGACCTCACTCCCCCATCGCCTGTTGGCCGTCTGCGGACGTCGGAGAGCTTCCCACAAAGTGTCGGTAAAAGGAGAAAACATCAAAGGCCAGGATAATCTGCTCGGGTTACGTGGGAGTCAAAGAAAAGGGTCGAAAAAAAAGAACTGGGACTCAATTAGTTTTGAGGGTTAGTTTGTTTTTATCAACCATGCAAAGCAGTTGTGTCTCTCAGTTTCTTGCAATGGAATGGAGCAACAAAACCGTTATGGAATTTTTGGATTTATACGAGTTGGAACCAATAATATGGAATCCATGGCATGAGGGTCATAAAGATCGTGCCCAGGTGCATGATGTCTGTAGGAAAATTCAAAATTCTATGAGCATTGAATGCTCATTGGATTTGTTAAAAAAAATAAAAGAAAACCTGATGTCCACATTCAGGAAATTATCCATGAAAGTGAGGGCAAGTGTGCGGACAAGGTCCGGAACAGAGGAAATATACAAGCCGGAATGGTTTGCATTCAATAAAATGCAATCTTTCCTGCATTCCGTGTATATGCCACGGAGCACAAAATCTTCTGAGATTAGAAATTCACTGTCTTTCCTTATTAACTTATTTCAGTTTTTTCTGATATTTGCTGTGACTCTTATTTAATACCTGTTTATTAATTTAATTAAAAAATAATCAATAATCATCTGAACTAAGAAATTTAAATTAAGATTAGAAAATAGTTGCTATTTACATGAACTTGTGTAATGAGTGATTAAGATTTTTAAAAAAATATGTCACAACTAAGTTAATATAACAGAAAATATAGCATTTTCCTTCATTATTAGTATAAATTTTTCAAGTAATTATTCAATTTTGCAAAAATATTAGCAAATTTTAATGTCTAAGAAAAAAAAAATTGTAGCTTAACCCTTTTAAGAGCGGGTTAGTAAAATTTTGCGCAAATTTCTTATGATAATTGCAGTAATTATGAAAAGTTCAGGTTAATAAACATTTTTATTTTAAGTTTTAGGTAATTTGAAATATTGAACATATAATTCATGACATTTATTAAGAATTATCTAAATTATATCATATATATATATATATAATAAAAAGTAGAAGCCAGTGCAATTTAATACAAAATATCAACTAAGAATAAGAACTATCTAAATAAAATGACAAAAATATACATTCACAATTAAATTAAAATTGATAAATATCAAACAAAAAGCAATAAAGCTCTGGAAATGATATGAGAGCCGAAAGCTGTTTACTTCCGACTGCAGGTCGTTGGAACAGCAACACAGGCGGGGGTTGCACCTCGAAGGGAGGGGTGACAGTTTTATGGTCACATCGGTGAAGGCATCGCGTCGTGGGACCCCAGCTTTAGAAGGTTGGCGCGCAATTCATATTGGCTTGGAAAAAGGGTGGTTATTAGCCATTTCGTTTTTTGTCTTCGATCTTGGTAACGTGAAATAGAGTACACGTGCAAATTATGCAACGCGCAATTTTTTAAAAAAGAGTATTTAAATAAACATTTGTCTCGCTTTCATAAGCAACCATCAAAATCGTCTGCTGAAGAAAAACCCAAAAACTTTTCGTGCAATTATTGCGAAAAGAAATATTCGTTAAAAAGCACGTTATCCAAGCACTTATTTACTATTCATAAAATCCGCAATGAAAATAACTTTCCAGTTCAGTGCCAAGAACAAAATTGCATTGAAAGATTTAAAGATATTTCCCAATTTAGGATACATTTGCGCGAAAAGCACAATTTGGAAAATTTTGGAAAAAGCCAAGAATTAGAATTTAAGGATAGCTCAGGAATGTATAAAAAATTTCTTCTCTTATTTGTAATGAAAATTATTGTTCTGTCTTTCTACTAAATAGATTCTTTATGCTTTTGAAATATATAGCATTGCTAAGATTGTTCAAGATTTTACTTGTTAAATATGGTAATTAAGTAATATTGTCTTTTAGAATTCTACAAGTGGTTGGCAGATGGGGAAAAGAGGACAAATATGAAATATGTAATTGCATTCACCAGAAATAGCTCCTCATTTAAATCAACAATGTTCAGTTGTAACCGTAGTGGCAAGTACCAAAGCACAGTTGAAGAGAGAAAACGGCAATTAAAAGCACAAGGAACAAGAAAATTGGGTTTTCATTGCACATCATCTATACTTTTGAAAGATTATGGCAGTCGTTTAATGGTATCATATTTTACAGAACATTATAAGCATGTAGCTCTTTTGTGTCACATACCAATACCTAAATGTGAAAGGGAAGTTAATGCAGGTATTTATTGTTTATTTTTTTGAAAATTTCACTGCATGATATTAACTGTTGAAAACTTATCAATTTTCTACTAAATACACTTATTATACTTTTTAAATATCCAGATTTTTCCAATATTTTTTAAAGATTTTATTTAGATCTATTCAAATTCTCCAAGACTATAGTGCTAAAATAATATTGTCATTTAAAATTTTACAGTGGCTGGTTCCAATGGCTAAAAGCTCTAGTTCATTAATAAAATAATAGTATGTTTTGTGCCTTGAAGAATTTTTGTAGCTTTAATAATCTTAAAAACATATCTTAATTCCCTTAATTGTCACGGATTTGCTGAAATGAAAATATTTATACTGCTAAAATGTTTTAAAAAATGGAAAGTGTTACAGATGGGAGGAAAGTAAACTCTTTGCTAGTATTGATCTCATAGTT
>JAPMOQ010020311.1:0-10969 GCA_026543055.1 Argiope trifasciata | reverse complement strand
TAAGAAATAAAATTCAAGATTCTGTAATATTTAAGTGAATAAATTATGAATTAAAAGGTAAAATATAGAATTCAGTACAAATTTTTGTTCCTAGTATAAAGTGTTTTTCGCATATAATCTCATTTGATACCAAACTTTTAAATTTAATTGTTGAAAGCAATTTTTAATGAATGTATGCGATGAATGAATGTTTTATTCATGCACCATTTTTCACTTTGAAATCTTCAGGTCTCGCTCGCTGGCAGTGTGCTGACGACCCCGTCAGGTGGCTAACAACACGTCCAGACTTGCGCGAATGTCGTTCTGGATGGGTGATCAATCTCAAGAAGAGGGTACGTTCTATTCAATATGCATGCATATAACTTTTTTGGAAAAGTAATAGCAAAATGTATTAAGCATATGTTTGTAGAAAGCAACTTTGGTACTTTTCCATTATACCAGCACAAATCTCGCCAAGCAGCCTTTTTGGCGGCAGCATTCAGTGGCCATTTTGGCGCTCGTAATAAAATGGCGCGACTTTCTTTAAAAAAAAAAATGTGGCGGCAAAAGGTTACCGGTGGCGATATTCCGTTTGGCGTTGGTTGCATCATTATTGACGATTTTTCGCTTGCGCCCGTATAATGGAAAAGTCCAACGGATATTTATGCATACTATAAACAAGCAGAAGCAATGCCAATGAAATACTTAGATTGAGATTTAAACACAGATTTTTTTGATGGTGCATAACATATTTAATTGAATCCGAATACAACCATGTAAGCCATTATGGATATGGTACTTTTCCATTATAACTGCGCAAATCTCGCCAAGCAGACTTTTTTGGCGACAGCACGCAGTCGCCATTTTGGCGCAGGTGACAAACGGCCACGACTTTATTTTTAAAAAATGTGGCGGCAAAAGGTTACCGGCGGCGATATTCCGTTTGGCGGTTGCATCATTATTGGCGACTTTTCGCTTGCGCTTTTATAATGGAAAAGTACCGCAACTTTTGATATTTGATCAATATTTTATGAATTCATGTGACTGATTCTTGTTGAAAATTGTTTCATTTTAATTCCTCATTGCAGATCGAATCTGGTGAATCCATCAACAATGTTGCCACCGAATTATCTCTAATGACGTACATTAAGCCCTTGTATGCTGACGATCTCAAAGATATTGCCGAAGTGATACAGCAGACCTTATCCAGAGCTATTAATGGAATGGAAAATTTTCACGACCTTTGGCATCGTTATCATGTTTTAAGGGAATTGCTCCAGGTATATTTTATATGGCGGTTATGATTACAAGTATAATCATTCTTTGATTAAAAGCCAAATACATGAATGATACATCCTTGAATGTATTCTATTAATACATTGGACGCCAAAATATACATAGAAATTATATACAATAATTCATCTGTTCATACATTTCACTACAAGAAGCTATTTTCTTGGTTCATTTGGCTGAAACACGATTAAAATCTAAATTATGTTCACTAATAACATCTTAATATAATCTTTTATCTGTCGATTATTTTTTAAACATAATCATTGTTTGATTTTAAGCCAAATACAGATTTTATTGTTAAACACACTGATGGAAAAAAATATCCCAACACCAAGAAAAAATTATTGTACAGTAATGAAATTTTAGGAATGCATTTGTCTAGGTAACATATTTAATTGATTAAAGTTTCAAGATCACAGGTAGAGCCATTTCAAATGTGAAATGTTGGCACATTAGAAACCGGTGTAACCGCCAGAATTTTGAATGCAAGCATGCAAACGTGCATGCATTGTGTTGTACAGGTGTCGGATATCAGCTTGTGGGACGGAGTTCCATGCCTGTTGCACTTGGGCGGTCAATGCAGGGACGGTTAATGCTGCTTGTGGATGACGCTGGAGTTGTCGTCCAATGATGTCCCATACGTGCTCGATTGGAGAAAGATCTGGTGATCTAGCAGGCCATGCAACATGTCGACACTCTGTAGAGCATGTTGGGTTACAACAGTGGTATGAGGGCGAGCGTTATCCTGCTGGAAAACACCCCCTTGAATGCTGTTCATGAATGGCAGCACAACAGGTTGTATCACTAGACTGACGTACAAATTTGCAGTCAGGGTGCGGTTGATAACCACGAGAGTGCTCCTGCTGTCATACGAAATTGCTCCCCAAACCATGACTCCAGGAGTAGGCCCTGTGTGTCTAGGCCGCAGACAGGTCACTAGCATTCGTTCATGTGGCCTCCTCCTAACCAGCAAACGGCTATCACTGCGACCAAGGCTGAACCGGCTTTCATCAGAAAACCCAACAGATCTCCACTCCGTCCTCCAATGAGGTCTAGCTTGACACCACTCACGTCGCAAACGGCAGTGGTTTGGAGTCAGTGGAATGCACTGTACAGGGCGTCTGGCTCGAAGCTGTCCTTGAAGTAACCGATTTGTAACAGTTCGTTGTGCCACTGTGGTGCCAACTGCAGCTCGAATTTCAGCTGCAGACGCAGTACGATTAGCCACAGCCGTACGCCGAATACGACGGTCTTCCCTCTCAGTAGTACCACGTGGCCGCCCGGAACCTGGTCTTCTTGAGGCAGTACCTTCCCTTGACCACTGCCGCCAATACTCATGCACAGTGGATACATTCCTGCCAAGTCTTTCAGCAATATCGCGGAAAGAAAACCCACCTTCTCGTAGCCCTACAACACGACTTCGTTCAAACTCAGTGAGCTGTTGATAATGGCTTCTTCGTCTTCTCAGAGGCATCCTTGACTAACATTAACCCACTACGTCAAATCTCAACTGTAAATAACGATCACGAACCTTACAGCGCTTATTTAAAGCAAACCTTATTTGCATGTTCCTAGTGTCGCTTCTAGCGCCACACTTAACGCACGTAGCTCGAAATTTGAATCGACGTCATCTTTCAGATGTATAAACACGCCTACCAAATTTCTTTTATCTAGTGCAGCTCCTTCTTAGCGTTGGGGTTTTTTTTCCATCATTGTATTATTTTCTGTTAATGCATTGGACAACAAAATATACAGGGGTACTTAGAAATGATATAATATAACATTACATCTGTTCATACATTTCCCCACTAAAGTTATTCTCTTGACTGAGTTGGCATATAATTTTAAATTACTTAATTCATTAGTCAAGAGCTTGGTTCATTGGCTTTAACACGATTAAAATCTGAATTATATCCACTACTAACATCTTTACAGTATCTTTTATCTGTAGGTTATGTTCTAAACATACTCATTCTTTGATGAAAAACCAAATACATTTTTTATCGTTGAATATTATTTTCTGTTAATGCATTGGACAATAAAATATGCAGGTGTACCTAGAAATGATATAACATTTCATCTGTTCATACAATTCATCACTAAAAGCTATTTTCTTGGTTCATTTGGCAAATAATTTTAAATTACTTGATTCTTGGCATCGCTTTCATGTTTTAAGGGAATTGCTCCAGGTATATTTTATATGGTGGTTATGCTTACAAGCATAATCATTCTTTGATTGAAAGCCAAATACAACTGTTATCTTTGAATGTTACTTTCTGTGAATGCATTGGACACCAAAATATACTGATGTATATAGATATGATACAACATTTCATCTGTTCATACATTTCACCACTAAAAGCTCTTTTCTTGGCTCATTTGGCACATAATTTTAAATTACTTGATTCTTTGCATCGCTAACATGTTTTAAGGGAATTGGTTCTGGTATATTTCATCTATTGGTTATGCTTAGAAGCATAATCATTCTTTGATTAAAAGCCAAATACAAATGTTATCCTTGAATGTTACTTTCTGTGAATGCATTGGACACCAAAATATACTGATGTATATAGATATGATACAACATTTAATCTGTTCATACATTTCACCACTAAAAGCTCTTTTCTTAGCTCATTTGGCACATAATTTTAAATTACTTGATTCTTGGCATTGCTGTCATGTTTTAAGGGAATTGCTCCAAGAATATTTCATCTGTCATCTTTTAAACATAATCATTGTTTGATTTAAAGAAAAATACAGATTTTTATGGTTCAATCTTATTTTGTGTTAATGCATTGGATACCAAAATATACAGGGGTACCTATAAATGATATAATATAACATTACATCTGTTCATACATTTCCCTACTAAAGTTATTTTCTTGGTTCATTTGGCAAATAATTTTAAATTACTGGATTCTGGGCATCACTAACATGTTTTAAGGGAATTGCTCCAGCTATATTTCATCTGTCATCTTTTAAACATAATCATTGTTTGTTTGAAAGCTAAATACATGTTTTATCTTTCAATGTTGGTTTCTGTGAATGTATTGGACACCAAAATATACAGTGGCACATAGAATTTATATACAATATTTCATTTGTTCTAACATTTCACCACCAAAAGCTATTTTCTTTGCTCATTTGGCAAACAATTTTAAAAAACTTGGTTTAACATAATCATTATTTGTTTAATAGCCAAACTCAAATGTTATCCTTGAATATTATTTTCTGTTAATGCATTGGACACTAAAATATACAGGGGTACCTAGAAATGATAGAACATTTCATCTGTTCATACATTTCACCACCAAAAGCTATTTTCTTGGCTCATTTGACCATTTGTTCATACATTTCACCACCAAAAGCTATTTTCTTTGCTCATTTGGCAAATAATTTTTAAAAACTTGATTCTTGGCTTCGCCAACATGTTTTAAGTGAATTGCTCTAGGTATATTTCATCTGCCGGTTAATAATTTTAACATAATCATTATTTGTTTAATAGCCAAATTCAAATGTTATCCTTGAATATTATTTTCTATTAATGCATTTGACACCAAAATATACAGGGGTACATATAAATTATATATAATATTTCTTCTGTTCATACGTTTCACAGTTAAAAGTGATTTGCTTGGCTCATTTGGCATGTAATTTTAAATTACTTGATTCCTTTGTTAAATGATTGGCTCATTGGCTAGAACATAATTAAAATCTAAATTATATCCACTAATAGTAACTTTACAATAAAAAATGGAAAAGTAATATAATTGTTTTATAATTCTACATGTACTTTATAAGCTTAGTAACAAAAATGCTTATTTTGATCCCATGTTTACAAAATAAATTCTAAACTTTCTGTTTTAAGTAACTGTTAAAAATTTCATTTTTATTTGCACTTTTTTCATGTTTTAGCAAAAAGGGAAATCAGTGTGTGAAAATATAAAAATTATTGGCTTATCTTCTAGAAAATATAATGCTTATCTGTCCATGCATAGAAAGCTGTGTTCTGTCTCAGCCCTAATTAATTACAGCACGTATTTTTGTATGTTTGATATAGCCATTCTATACAAAAAGGTTTTACAAGTTGCAACTAATACTGATTCCTTTTCATCTTTATATATTTTGTTTGAATACTAAGCAGTGAAATTTCTATTAGGTATTTTCTATATTCATTTGAAAAGAAAGTGCATGTGTTAATTAAATTGATTTTTTTGTTGTTTTTGCTATAATCAAAACTGTTTTCATTTTCCAGTCACTTGTCGAAACCATCAGCAATCTCTTGAAACAGGGCACAACTGCATGGAATGATCTCTCGTCTACTGACCGACGGAGGGTGGCTTCTTCTCTACTGGACGGTCTGGAAGAAAGCGCCATGCTCTTGGCTCACTCTTCTGGGAAAGAAGACTCTTTCACTCTGGCAGAAGCCAATATTCGTAAGTCACGGGACTCAAAGTTTTTTATTTTATATATTAATAATTAGTTATTTTATGTTAATGTATTGGAGATCAAAATATACAGGGTCACCTTGAAATGATATATTTCA
The DNA here is from genome assembly GCA_026543055.1 of Argiope trifasciata. Lineage (NCBI taxonomy): Eukaryota > Metazoa > Arthropoda > Arachnida > Araneae > Araneidae > Argiope > Argiope trifasciata. Next base: position 5,151 of record JAPMOQ010020311.1, on the reverse strand, counting down.
TCTGTTCATACATTTCACCACTAAAAGTTGATGAATTTGATAGCTTATACAACGATGAATTCGATAACATATACACTGATGAATTGATAACATATAAGCCGATAAATTTGATAACATATACAACAGGTCAAATAAATAAGTCAGGAAATTATATATCCGTATACACCATTGAATATGATAGCATATACACCAGGTCAAATAAATAAGTCAGGAAATTATATATCCATATACACCATTGAATATAACATATACACCAGGTCAGATAAATAAATCAGAAAATTATATATACATATACACCACTGAATTTGATAGCATATACACCAGTTCAAATAAATAAATCAGGAAATTTATGTAGTTTATAAATCAACTTCAACAATTTCTTCAATGAAATGTGAATAGACAATATCCTAATATCAAACATTAATCAGTATGGAAAGATTCATTATACTACAGAAAACAAGCAATACAAAATTATCCATGAATATACAATATGATTTATAAAACAATCAGAAAGTGAATAGAAATATTTTATTTCAATAAGATATAAAAAAAACAAGACAAATTTTTTTATGAGCAGTTTGCCTGAAGAATTACACAATAACAAATAGTTTTTCAAAGAACACTTAGCTAACTAACCATCTATGTTTTGATAGGTTAATGTCTGTTTTAAATAAATTGGAAATTCGCTGAAAAACATTCAGTTGGGACTTGCGATTTTCATAATTAGAGTAATCTGTTTTAATAAATGACTTGTTCTTGTAATAATAAATTGTTATTGTTATTACAAATTATGTCGGGAATTTTGCTAAATTGGGATTTTTTTTCTTTGTATAAATATAATTACATAAAGATTAGCATTTCTGTTGTTACACCAACATGAATGATTGAATTGGTAGAAAGGATATGAATTTGAACCAGCAAGACCCTATACTGTTACAAAATATGTTAACATCATGCTCATTTAACATTTTTTTAACATTTAACACCACACCTTCATTTCTAGAGCAACTTTCTGATTTGGTTTAGATGAAGGTGGACTTTATGAACAAAAAAAAAAAAAAAAAGCAAACAATGAATTTGAAAGATACAGACACATGACAAAATACATGAAACTACAACATAACAAGAAATGATAAATGCTAGAATGAAAAACATCTCGAGTACAAGAAACTGGATGAATGAACATAGTAATATACTGTATGAATGCAAAAAAAGGGCTAAAAATATTAGTTACTTGAGAGAGGGATGAAAAACAAGTTGCATCATGTTCATGAAATAATATTTTTTGAATGAAAACATGAATACTCATGGAAGAACGTTTGCCGTTTCAGTTCTCTCCGTCCAAGTGCTGAGTGCTCGGACCCAAACTCCTGTCCAGTTCCCAGTGTCTGAGGATTTTCGAGAAGTGAGCGACACCATATGGATAAGAATGGACGACACTTTGGTGCTGCCACCGCAGACACTTCTGGACATCTCAAAGCACGGTGTGTAATACGTTTTTCAAATCGCATGCAAAAATTTACCAATAAATGCTGATACTAATTTTTGTAATTCCGAAAGTTATGTATTGAAATTTGGAGTTGCAAGGTTTTAGAAATTGCTCAAATGTTGCTGCAATGTGAAAATTATTCAATTGTTATTTTTTAAAAGAATTTATTGTTCTGAAAATATCTCAGAATGAATCGTCAATTTGCCATAATTTTGATTTTTATAGTATTTACAGAACAGATTTATTACTAGTATAAGTGTGTATTGTGTAAATTTATCAGTTCATGGAATAAATATTAAATATTTTATTTTGTATTAGCTTTATACATGTTTAATTTTTTTTAATATATTTTTTCATTTAATTTTTTGAGTCTTTTATAAAATCATTAAAATAAAAGTAGTTTTTCATTTTAATGATTTTATAAAAAATTCAAAATTAAATGAAAAAAATATATTACAAAAAAAAATTAAACATGTATAAAGCTAATACAAAAATTGGATTCTTCAGAAGCAGTGAGTAAAATGAAATCTGCATCATGTGATGTGTAATGACATTTTTGAACTGATTAAAACACAGTATTTAGCTCTAAGTAAATATCTAGATACATTGTGATTGGCTTTAAAATAATTTATTTTAACCTTTTTTAGGCTTAGCGAAGGTGGTTTTCGTAGTGTACACCGGCATAGGAGATTTGCTGAAACCAGAACCAGGGTTCACTCTTCGCAGCAGTAGAGGAAATTCGAGTTGGCGAATCAATTCCAAAGTAATTGCGGCATCAGTTGGCAAACCTGGAAACACGAAATTGTCTCAACCGATAGTCATTACTTTTAGGCATTTGGAGGTAATCATTCACTCCTTGTTTAGAATTAATTTGTTCCATTCAAAAATGCATCAATGCTTTTTAAATGCTTTCATATACAGTATCTATTCTCAAGTAAGCTTTATTATTATTATTTCATATTTACTAAATTTATTGAATTTGTTTCATCACAAATTTGTAGATTGAATTTGTTTCATCACAAATTAGATAGTTTGAATTTGTTTCATCTCAAATTTTATCAATATATATAAAAGTTTTATTATTATTTCATATTTACTAAATTTATTAAATTTGTTTTATCACAGAATGTTTCAATATATTTAAATGCTTTCATATTTAGCATTTACTCCTAGCTAAGCTTTATTATTATTACTTCATCTTTTCTAAATTCATAGAAAATGTCTTCTAAATTTTAGGAAGAAAATATGACAAATCCTATGTGTGTATTTTGGGATTTCGATTCGAGGTATTTCCTATTCCTTTAAGTTATTTTGTTATTTTTAATGTGTTCACAAATATGTCAACCTAAAATTCTATTATAAATGTGTTTTTTTATATATTGTCTCGATAACAGTATAATTATCTTGGAAATAAACATGTAATAAATTTATTTAACCTTTTTTTCTATAAAATACATAGTTTATTCATGATTAATGCCACACTTAACAGCCCAGTTTAGTTAATTTGAAAATGTATTGTGTATCGATGGGTTTTTTTTAAACAAAAATGTAAGTGTATGTAAAATATATTTTTGACATTTCTTAATTTATAAATCCCATTAAAGAATTTTGTTGCATTCCACTGTAAATCATGAATAGCATATTTTATTTTCTGTTTTAATATGTATTTGCCATTCCTTTAAGTTCTTTTGCTATTTTTAATGTTTTCACAACTATGTCAAGTTGAAATTCTGTTATAAATGCTTTTTATACATTGGCTTTATAACAATATAATTACCTTGGCAATAAACATATAATAAATGTATTAAACTTTTTTTCTAAAAAATACATAGTTTATTCATAATTAATAGTCCAATTTAGTTAATTACGAAATTTCTTGCATATATTTGAAACAAAAACATAAGCGTACATTAAATATATACTTCACATTACTTAATTTATAAAAGAATTTTGTTACATTCCACCGTAAAACATGTATAGTATATTTTATTTTCTGTTTTAATTTATATCAGTTTGAATAATATTTTTTTAAAAATCTCGTTTGTAGGGAATGGTCCAGTATGGGTTGCTGGGTCCAAGCTTCCAACACAACTCACACCTCTTGTGCTTGTAATCATCTGACCAATTTTGCTGTTATGATGGAAGTAGCTGAAGTGAAAGTAAGTCATATTTTTATTACAATGTGTTTTTTTTTAAATCCAAACGGTTCTGAATTTTATAACTAGAGTTTGAAATTTTTATAAATTTGAGAACAAGCAGATTTTTTAAAAAATTTTAATTGAATTTGAAATTATAAATAATGTGAATTCTGTGTGGTATCTTTGTGGTGCGGACAGATTTGCCCTAGACACTAACATAATTAATTTAGACTCCATCTCACATCTGAACGAGCCAACTCCATGATATCAAAAAAGTTTTTTATTCAAATAAACGTGGACTATTTATTATTTAAACAAACTTGGACCTCTATAGCCAGAAAAGAGCTGCCTTTTTCTTTTATTCTTTTCAAATTCATAATTCGTTTTCACAAAAATTGTTTAAAAAAGAACAACCAAGAGATGACAGTAGAAAAAGATTCATTCTTTCAGAACAAATAGTTCTTATTGCTTCTTAAAGGATACCATTTCTCTGAATTCCGATGGAAGACAAATTATTTACAATAAATACTACTTAAAAAATTAAATATTCATGAAATAATCCAAATTTTAAAAGAAACAAAAGTGGGTGTACTAATTTTTAAAATATTAATTTACAATAACAAATAATAATAAATATAGGAACAAAAATTGTTCTGCAGTGGAGAGTCGCCACATCTTACATAAACATAAAGACATTTTCCTTTGAAGTTGGGTTTTTTTTTTCATATTTTTTTCGGCTTCAGCTTAATTATTGAAATATTTTTTGCTTTTTCAGGAAGTTCCGGTTTCTTCAGATGTGTTGCACGTGACAATCACTGTAGGATGTGGCATTTGTATAGTCTGCCTTCTTGCAACAGTCATTCCTGTATTTCTTTTAAGGTTAGTTTCTAAAACTTGATACATTCTAAATTTAAAAAACTGCATTCTATTTCTCATCTATATACTTAATTTACTGTTCTAAAATTCACTAAATATCACTACAACACAATATGGTTTTTCTTTTTTTAAAAAGTGCATTCTAATTCTTGTCTATATACTTAATTTATTGTTCTAAAATTCACTAAATATCATTAAAACACAATATGGTTTTTCTTTTTTTTTTTTTTAAAGTGCATTCTAATTCTTGTCTATATACTTAATTTATTGTTCTAAAATTTACTAAATATCATTAAAACACAATATGGTTTTTCTTTTTTTTTTAAAGTGCATTCTAATTCTTGTCTATAGACTTAATTTATTGTTCTAAAATTCACTGAATATCATTTAAACATTATCTGGTTTTTCTTTTTTAAAAAAATACTTACTGATTCATGTCTATATACTTAATTATAAATTTTCTTTTTATTGCAGGAGCTTGATTGGGGATTCCGTCACCGTTCATCGCAACATGTTTTTCTGTTTACTCTCCACTGAAATTGTCCTCGTATTTGGAATCGAACAAGTCTCTTCACCAATAGTGTGCGCCGTACTGGCTGCGGTTCTGGACTATTTGCTCTTGGCTACTTTTTGTTGGGCCTTTCTGGA
>JAPMOQ010020308.1:512180-536607 GCA_026543055.1 Argiope trifasciata | reverse complement strand
TTTGAGGGTTATCTAAAGGCCTAATCACACGGTGAAATCTCTTCAGCACTTTTCCGTTTCTACCCTCAAAAACCGGTCAAGCAAGTTTCATAATCGGCAACTTTTTCGAACTAGCTAGAAAATGCCGTCGGAAATATTGTCCACAAACGAAATTCAACCAATCATGTGAAACTTCGAAGTGACGTCACTTTCGCTGTAGTTTGCTGACGGAAAGTCCTGAAGATATTTTGCCGTGTGACAAGGTCTTAAGATCATCTAAGAATAAAAGCTGCCCTGCATATTAGGTTTTAAAAGAATTGTTAAGGCACCGCGATTTAGAGGTGGATTTTTTAAAATTTAATTTAATTATTCGGTTTGCTAATAAGATAGTTTTCATAATTTTTTTCTTAATAATCACTGGTTAAAATCACTCGTTTTTGACTGAGACATCTCGTGTAATCTGCACTGAAGCAGCTGTCATTAAACGAGATTGCGTGATTGCCACAATAAGATAACAGCCTGAATACATAACTAAGTCATCATTCGTCGAATGAAATTATCAGATTACCACAAACAAGATAGGCGTTATTTGACGAATATTGACGATCGTTACATTGTATACCAACCTGATATCGAAAAAGAACTATTTGATGAAGCTGGATAATTGTTATTGAGCGATTTTTTATATTGTAACGTCTCGATCTGGTCCAATCAAATAAAGGGTAGCGTTTTCATCAAATAGCTTTAATTTACAGAATTAGAGAATTTAGAGCTTTAATTTACAGAAAAAAAAATATTATTTATCATCTAGGTTAAATGAAAAGTCCATGTGGAACACCACAAGAATAGTTCCTCGAAATATTTCGGAGAAACTCACGAGAACAGCTAACCATTCGTCAAAGTCTCGCGCTGGTACTGGGGATAGTTCCAAGAATCCACCGAATTCCTCGGGTGGAATCTTGTCTCGAATGCTCGGCTTTCACCGATCTCCTCTTCACCAAAAAAAAAAACAACTCCTCGTCTCTTCTCTCCTTTCCCTCTTCAAAAAAACCTTGCCTTTTCTCTTTTCCTTGGACTCCGCCTCTCATCCACATTGGAGCATTTGGGCTACTGATTTTCCAATCGTCGTTCAGTAAGAACTTTACTGGTCTACAGTTGACCGCAGGAATGTTCGTGGAATGTTCACATCGGGAAACAATGCAGGCTACACATCGGTGTCGCAGACACGATTAGTGCACTGGTGGTCCTTTATCTGGACTCCCTCTAAAGGGCTAGATGTCAATTCTTAGATGGAGGGTTCTCCACCTGTCCATCATGGTCAGGCCGGGAAGAAGCTGAATCGTTTCAATATATTTTATTTATATTCGTTTAATAAACGAAATAGCTACACTGGTCTCCCTGAAACTTTCTAACCTATTATCTTATAAAAAGATTATTTGTCTTCCCCTTGTATAAAAAAATCAAGAGAACTTTATAAAGGCTTTGAATTCTACTTATGTTCAGCTATTTATTATCAATGATATCATGAATGCTTTATGCTTCGTAGACTATCGGGAAAAAAGCTGAATTTGCATATTGATAATCTCTTTTTTTCAAACGATTGAAACAAAATTTGGCACAGGAAAATTACAATTTTAGTAATTAGATAGTGTAACAAATTTAATTTCTTTAAATCATTGCATTTACTTGTAAACGAAAGCACTGATAAACAGATAGTCAATCTGGTGATGAATTAACAATAAAAGCTCCATATTCGCGCTTCCTTCATTCGCGTTTTCACTATTCGCGGATTAAAAAAATGCGACCCAATTCCTATATTCGCGGCTACAAATTTCTTTATTCGCGGGTCTAATAAGTACATACATAAGTACATAAATGGATTCCAATAGGTATCCAACCCAATATCCTTTGTAAATGCCGTCAAATGGACTAACAAAAAAAGTAAAATAGATCTTATTACAACTTTGTCAAAAGTATGTTGTTAAATGCAAACATAGCCGAAATCGCGAATGGAATAGGACGAGATGGGTTCAAACATATAGAATCAAGTGACGTTCAGGAATCGCTTGAATCGCAAGATGAAGATCTGACTGAAACCGACATGTAGGAAGCCCATTGAAGAAGAGGCTTCAACAAGCACTGGAAACATGACATTTCATTTGAAAAATCTTGGTGAAGGTTTAAGAATGGCAAATGAGCTTCGAGATATCTTTATGAACATTGATCCGTCTATGGAATGAAGTCTTATTTTTAAGAGGCAAGTTGCTAATGCGACTGCTGTGTAGCAGTCTGAATTGAAGGAGCTTTTAAAAACTGCCAAGCAAGAGAAAGTTACAAAATTCTTCAAACCATTGCCTAAACTTAAGATAATGAATCAAAATATTCAAAAACTTAAATTAAATTGATTTTTTATCTATTTATTTTTTTTATTTTGTCGCCTAGGAACGTATCCCCTATAATCCTACATAAATGATCATTCCATATTCACGATTTCTTTATTCGTGGCATATTTATGGAACATATACTCCGCGAATAAAGAGCTTTTAGTGTAATTTAATATCAGTCGCAATGAATGTTTTCAAAATAACATTTTGTAATCTCTAATACTTTTGTTAACTGTGGTACATTAATATTATTTGTTTCTTTTCCTATTGATAAAATATCATTTTTAATTTTTCAAAATTTAACATACATTAAGCGTTATACATACTTATTAAAGTATGTATAGACAGTTCGAATTTCATGGTGTAAAAAACAGCAATTTATCAAAACCAACAGATCTTTTAGAGCTGAAAGATACCAGTTCGCTACATTCAATCTGATAACTTTAAAATAAAGAATCAAATCTCACATATCTTATCGGGATTTAAGACTGTATCAACATTATTTTTAGACACGTGTCTAACGATCAGCACTTAGGATTGAAAGCGTAGTTTCAGTGATAGAACACTTTAAAGATATTTCATCGTAATGTATATTTATTTTGTGAATAAATGCATGTAAATTAGGGTAAGAATGTGTTTAGTGATTTTTTTTTTTTTTTTTTTTTTTTTGCCGTGTGAATGTGTTATTCATTTTTTCAATAACAAAATACTTGCATTTTATTATAATTCGATGAATAAATCATGTTTTTGACGAAGTGTAATAGAGCATAAATTTTTTTATATAAAAACATTTCAAGTTTTATTTGTTTGCAATGGGATCTTCCCTACTTATAATGTGCCCGGATAAGAATATCACAATTTATTACTTAGGAGGATACAAATACAAAATCCTCTTACAGGGAAAAAAAATGTCAAATAAAAAAAAATAAAAAAAAGGGAAAGAAAGAAAGAAAAACACATTTCTGAAAGAAAAACCTTCGCATTAACTTTCAATCTGGTTTGTGAAAGAAGAATACAATGAATCGGCAAAAATATTATTATATTTATCACACATCACATAACTATTCATATACATATTATTACACATCAATAAATTAGTCGTTTAAAATAGTTTTAAAAAAAATCATTCATTTGTTTTCCAAATCAAAAGATAGGATCTGAGCATCTGTTAATGACATAGCGTGGATATTTTAAAATTCCACACAGTGTTACAGACTTCAGTGGAAAATTATATGTATATGGATAGATAAATGTGTTTTTCACTTACGCATTTGTAAGGTATATAAGTAGTCATATAAAAATTGCCATAGAATTGGTGAAATCCGATTGAAATAGAGTTCTGAACTCCAGTTTACATGAAAGAAAAAAAGTTTTAAAGAATAAAAAAGACACTCGCTTCCTCCTCCCCCCCCCGCTTGTAAGAATGAGTAAGAAGAGCAAAACAACTGATTTACAATTATTTATTAAAACAATGATATTTTTATACATTATAGAAGTATGCATAATCATTATTTCTGCAATTGAGCTAGAAATAATTTTTTTCTTTTTCTTTTATAAATAAAAAAAAAACTTATTTCCTCATCAGATATAGAATTATCACCGAGTAAGTTGATATATAATATCGATTCACCTTAATTCATATTAATAAAATCTATTAGATAAAGATTTCGGTCCCACGGAAGTATATGTTAAAAATATAAAAAATAAATATTAATAAAATAAAATAAATAAATAATTTTTAATAAATAAAAATAAATAATTTTTTTTAAAAATGTCTTTTAAGTAAGCAGATTGGAAACTTTTGCTTTTTTCAAAATTCGAAAACGCCTTTTTTCCTTCAAAAATTGAAAACATTTTTTTAAACAAATTGTGTTTAGTTATTTTAATTACTCTTTAGTTGATTTAATAAAAATACAGTAAAATTGAATCAATCGAATTAAATACTAATATCATTATCTTTAAAAAAAAGTGCTAAAGAAAAGCGATGTATAATTTTTTTAAATATAACTTATAAAAAATTAAATAAAAGTGAAAAATAATTTAAAAAAGAGGACATTTTGAAGGAAATATTAATATTTTTAAAAATGAAAAAAAAAAAAAAAAACTTTGGTGGGCATATGCATAGTGCAAGCTATTTATCAATAGATTACATTCTCGAACTCCCTTTGTAACTTCATTTCCAATCTACGGTGAAAAATAAACAACTAAGCCACCAGTGAGGATTGAACTCACGACCCCTGGTTTACAAGACCAGTGCTCTAACCACTGAGCTATGGTGGCGCTCGTGCGGTGAGGGGTAGAAAGAAACAGGTTAAATCAGTCTAAGTGTATAGAACGAGGAATAACGGAATTATAATAAAAAAGGTTCTAGAAACATTAGTTTTGCTTTTATTAAAAATCTTGTAGTTTAAATGAACTTTGCTTATCAAAAAGAAAAGTTCAGTAACTATGCCTGAAGTAATTTAATAGAAGAATTTGCAGCGGTATTTAAATAAAAGGTGGCAGATATAAGATAAAACGTTCTTTCACTCTACATTAAATCTTCAGAGAAAAATCACTTGATAAAAGACTTTTTTTTTTCAATTCATTTTAATATCTCTACCATTAAATCAAAATTCAAATACTAGAGTTAAAAAAAAGGCTATTCTATTTTTTAAAATGTAGATTTTCTTCCATTTTTTAAAAAATGTAATAACTTTTTTAACAAAATATTCTTAATCAGGTGTCATAAAAAATTTCTTAATCTATATCTATATCTATACTTAAAATAAAGTTCAATGTGTGTGTGTCTTTGCGCTCTACAGGCCAGACCGTTGGACCTACAGCTACCAAATTTGGTACATGTATACCTTGGAGGTCGGGAATGTGCACATCTGAGCCCTTTTTTCGAATTTTTATTAGAATTCGAATGAATTAAAATTTAAGCGAAATTTCGACGTTTTTCCGCTATAACTTCCAAAAATATGATCGCACAAAGATGATTTTTACATCAAGTTAAAGATTTAAAAAATAAGCTTTCTAATGGTCTCAGTGTTTTAATGTATAACTTAAGCTTCTATTTTTAACGAATTTTTAAAGAAATATTTTAGCCATGTTTTTTTTAGCACGTGACTGGATAAAATAAAAGAAAACAATGACGGAAGTTCAAATTTAAAAAAAAACAACTATCATCGCAAAATAAATCTAAAGAAATGCAACTTTCACCACGTGACTGGATAAAATAAAAAAATATATAAAATGTGATATTTTCTAAAAAAATAAATGCCTAGCAAAGGATTCTATGATCGTTTGCAATATCTAAATAATTAATTCAACAAATCTTCCTTATTTACGGTAATCCTGATTGAATTTAGACAGGATATGCTTTGGAATCCCGACTTAATGGCATATTTTTATAATCGTTTGCAATATTTGTATCATTAATTCAATATTTTTTTCCATTATAAAATGTAATAGTTTCTAAAAAAATAAATGCAAAGCCAAGGTTTCTATAATCGTTTGCAACATCTAAATCCTTTATTCAATAATTTTTTTTCCCTTTTTCGCTTTTTTTTAAAAAACATATTTAATATTTTGGCAACATCACCGAAAAAAACATTTTTAATAATTTATTAGCATAACCGATAAATTATTAGAGCATTAAATTCAAAAAGTGTTTTGCGAATTAAGTTACCGACTCTTTAACTACTAATAACTGAATCTTTTAAGTTTAACTATTTCTTAAATTTTGGCTAATGAATATGTGATTTAACTGAAAATTTTAGAACACATTACTCATGGCGAACCAGCTGGTCGCCAAAGGCGGCTAGTATTTCATTTTTTGAATCTTTGTCAAAAGGCAATGTCTAATTAAGAAATTCTCTATACCTAGTACACTCACAAAACAGTAAAACAATTTAAACTGAATCAACTTTGATGGTAATCCATGCCGTAAACTAGGTTTTAGGATCCATGCATACGTTTTTACTATTTTGTTTTTTGTTGATATTTTTGAACAAATAATTGCAATAATATAGCTTAAAAGAGGCTTATAACTAGTCTTGGATATTTTGAAAAAAATTATGTTTCCAGCTATTTATTTTAGTATTTAACAGCCAATGCCTCTCATGCTAATATTTGAATATTTTCTTAATATAATTAATGGAAATATATTTCACTGATAAATCACTTTATACTGCGAATTGATAATTCTTGTCATAATTTATTCAGCATCGATGAATAATTGTAATGAATTAAGGATTAATCAATGAATTATTGCTGTGGATAAGAAATTAATCAATGAATTGTTTTAATGAATAATGAATTAATCAATAAATTATTGTGATGAACAATAAATAATTGAAATGAATAAGTAATTAATTAACGAATTATTGTAACGGATGAGGAATTCATTAATGAATAATTGTAATGAATAATGAGCTAATCAATGAATTATTGTAATGAATAATGAACTAATCAATGAATTATTGTGATGGACAAGGAATTAATCAATAAATATTTGTAATGCATAAGGAATTAATCAATGAATAATTGTAATGGATAAGGAATTACTCGGTCAATTATTTTAATGAATAAGGAATTAATCAATGAATTATTGTAATGAATTATTCAATGAATTTTTGTAGTAGATAAGGAATTACTCAATTATTTTAAGTGACAGTTACTCAGTCAATTGTTTTAATGAATAAGGAATTAATCAATGGATTATTTTAATGAATTAATCAATGAATTATTGTAATAGATGAGGAATTACTCTGTTAATAATTTTAATGAATAAGGAATTAATCAATGAATTACTGTGACCAACGATTTATTAACACATATCTATCTTAAACATTTTTATATCATGAAGTATTATTTCACCATGCGCGTCAAATAAAGTTGTCAATCGTTTAGCAATACAAATTATAATCTGAAAGTATACCGCAATACTCTATTCCATTCAAATTTCACATCATTTTTTTATATTCATTTAAAATTGCTTCCCTTCGGTTGTGAATAATCTCGTTATGGTCATATTTGCTTCCAAAAATTTTCAGCTGTCAGTTCTACCCATAGCAGCAAGTGAAAACACTATTGAAGAGCGTCAGAAGCTCCGGTGTATGGGTAGACCCTCCAGGCAGAGCAGGTGATGTTTACCGCAACAAAAAAATGCGAGGGAGCACTCAGCCACGTGGCTCGGGACTGGAGGGGTTGCCTCATGCCCTGGTTAACCCCTCGGTCGCCCCCATTCAAGGACAGGGATAACCTGGGTGAACTTACGGTACTACACAACAGAAATCGGTACGTGATGGGAGGGGAAGAAATGAGGGGAACTTCTTCGATTTTTACGTTGACCTCAAAATGCTAGGCACATTCGATCAACCCTCCCGTAATACAGTTTATTTTGATCCGTATTAGTTGTTGTGAAACCTTGTTGTAAGGAATTTGTTTATATTTTTGCATTATATTTATAATGTTTGTATTGTTGAATTCCTTATTGTTGATATTATTGAAAACTACAATATGGAAATACTTGTTTATTTGGTTTATTTATTATGCTTGAGTATTTTATTAACATTCAATTCTTATCAATATGTATGTAATAAAAATTAAAGGTATGGATTCAAGAGAAAAATTGATTTTTGTTTTTAAAAAATTGGTTTTATGTTGGAAAGGATTTCAAAATTTACAAGTTTTGGCATTTCGTTGTTTAAAAAAAAATTTCAGAAATAAAGCAATTTTGACAATAATTATCTGCAGCATCCAAAACATTTTTTTAAAAATTCTGTTATGTAGCTATTGATATTTTAAGAAGAAGTGTCTTTATTATGATATCGTCGAACAATATGTTAATATTTTATTTAGATTCCTATTTTAACTTGCAAATGTCTCTCTAAAACGTATATTGATTTGAATTACACATATTGTTTTAAACATAATTACACTTATTACTTAACATAATTACACTTATTGTTTTAAACATTCTTTATCCATTACAATTAATTAATGAATTTTTGTAGTGAATAATGAATAACTGTAATGAATAATGAAATAATCAATGAATTATTTTAATTCATAATGAATTACTCAGTGAATTATTTTAATGAATCAGGAATTAATCAATGAATTATTGTAATGGGTAAGGAATTATTCAGTCAGTTATTTTAATGAATAATTATTTAAACAATGAATTATTGTAATAGATAAGGAATTACTCAATTAATTATTTTAATTGACAGTTACTCAGTCAATTGTTTTAATGAATAAGGAATTAATCAATGAGTTATTGTAATGAATTGGAAATTAATCAATGAGTTATTGTAATGAATTGGGAATTAATCAATAAATTTTTGAAATGAATAATTTATTAACAAATATCTATCTTAAATATTTTTCTACACTATACCATGAAGAAGCATAATTTCAGCCTGCTTGGCATTTTGGAATTTTGTTGTTTAAAAAAATGTTCAAAAATGCAGCAATTTTGACAATAATTATCTGCAGGATCCGAAACATATTTTTTATTCTAAGTTATGTAGCTATTGATAGAATAACAAGCGTCTTTATTATGATTATTAACATATCGTCGAACAATATGTTAATATTTCATTTAGATTCCCATTGAACTTGCAAATGTCTCTCAAAAACACATACTGAATTACACTTATTGTTTTAAACATACACTTTACTAAAAAATAATAATAGATAAAGAGCATCAATTAGTTTTACATTTAAAAGAAAGAGAAAACGGGAAAAAGAAAATGTTTTATATAAAGTTAACACCCAATTGTTTTAGAAAGTGAATGGTTCAACTTCTAAGGATTGACGAATTTGTTATTACAATCTGGTTGGTACTCTAAATATTATGATTTAATAAACAGTAGATTTCTGAACTAACATGTTTGTTAAGTTGCATTTTTACAAAAACAAAATCAGTAATTTTTATTTTCTTGTGTGTGTGTTTGCTGTGCATGTATAATAAAGCTTGGTAGTGTGGACTTGTAACCCGAGGTTAAGATTTTTTTTCTAAGTCTTTTTGGTTTAACGATCTCAAATAATCAAAAATCTACCATTATTTTTTTCTCTTAATTGCAAAATACCCAAAAATTTCAAGCTTAATTTTCTAATAGCTCCGATAACACTTAAGATGAGACCAAATTTTAAAAGAAAAATTTCGCAGTTTACTTTTGTACTTTTATATTCTAACAAATCACGTCGAATAATTGGACAAAAACTCGAAGAACATTCTTTAAAAATTCTTATACAGTAAAAGCTTTTTATTCGAGCTTCCTTCGTTCGCGTTTTCACTATTCGCGGATTTAAAAAATGCGACCCAATTCCTATATTCGCGTATAAAAATTTCTTTATTCGCGGATCTAATAAGTACATACATCATAATAAAAGGATTCCAATAGGTATCCAACCCAATATCCTTTGATAATGCCGTCAAATGCACTAATAAAAAAAGTAAAATAGATCTTATTACAACTTTGTCGGAAGTATGTTGTTAAATGCAAACATAGCCGAAATCGCGAATGGAATAGGACGAAATGGTATGGAACAGATAGAATCAAGTGACATTCAGGAATTGCTTGAATCGCAAGATGAGGATCTGACTGAAACCGACTTAGAGGAAATGTTAAATTCATAGCCCATGGAAGAAAAGGCTTCAACAAGCACTGGAAACGTGACATTTAATTTGAAAAATCTTAGTGAAGGTTTGAGAATGGCAAATGAGCTTTGCGATTTCTTTATGAACATTGATCCGTCTATGGAAAGAAGTCTTATTTTTAAGAGGCTAATTGCTAATGCGAATGCTGCGCGTCAGTCTGAATAGAAGAAGCTTCTGAAAACTGCCAAGCAAGAGAAAATGACAAAATTCTTCAAACCATTGCCTAAGCCTTAAGATAATGAATCAAAATGTTCAAAAACTTCAATTAAATTGATTTTTTTTTATATATTTTTGTCACCTTGGAAAGTATTCCCTATAATCCCATATAAATGACCAATCCGTATTCACGGTTTCTGTATTCGGCATATTTATGGAACATATACCCAGCGAATAAAGAGCTTTTACTGTACATTTGTTGCCATTTTTCTTAATTTAAAAAGATGCAAAAGAAAGTAATTGTGCCCTATGCTAAATTCCTCCACACCGTGTGACGCAGTGACCCCATACAGAGATCTCAAGCAATCTACCGGCAATCTTCTATTTTTTTAATGCGTTCCTCTACAGATAGATGTTCTTTTTGACTTTCCTCAATTTTAAAGATTCGACTTTTCCTCGTCTTGCAGCAAAATGGTCGCCTGCTGAAGGCAGCGTGACTGGTTTTTCTTTTGTTCTCTGAAGTTTTTTTCTTTTTCTTTCTTTTCTGTTCTGTCATTTTTCTTTAAATAGATTACATAACCTTCGCCTTCTTCTATTTTTCTTTATCTTTTTTTATTCTTTATCATCCATAAAACAGCAGCTACATTTCCAGATGCGTTTTGATAAAGCAGACGATACTTTAAAATTATGTTTCTTTTCATGAGGAACACGAATGCTTTTTGTTTACATTAGGATTATCAGAGAATAAAAGTATAGATTTTTCTATGATCTTGTTTCGTTAACTCTATTTAATAAAATAATTTAAGATATTGTCTATTTTTAGTTTGAATTTTTCAAAAAAAAAAAGTTTATAAAATACTTATCATTTTGAATTTTTGCTTAAAATAGATGGAAAAAACGTCTTTGAAATAATGTATATCCCTTAAAAGCTGAAATATTTCTGAAAACTAAAAGTATAATTTTTCTGGGAGGGGGGGGTGAGTCTTATGGGGAATAAGAAGAGTAAGGAAGCAATTCTTACTCCCAGAAATATTTTTGTGGTGGTGGGTCTAACGCCACTTGGTCATACCAAGCCAGAAGGAGCGTAGCTCTTTCGAATGGAGGCAGAAGTGTGCGCCTTCCGTTATTAACAAGCACCGTTAAGGTGAAAGTACGACTTTGCTTGAACTTACTCGACACAACCCTTTTTAGGGGACGGTCGAACTCATTCATACACTCATCCATCCATCCTTCCGCAAATCAGAATTTTGATCCAAATCAGAGACCGACACATCCCTGATTCAGTACCCCCAGAGGTATAATGGTAACCTGGAGGACTTTGCTGTCACGATCTATTTAACGTGCCCCAACTGCCATTAGCTAACACGGCGGTCTTCGGCTGAGACGAGGACAGAACTCGTTACCTTTCGGTTACAAGACTGACGCTCTACCAACCAGCCTACCGCGGCTCCTATAATAATTTTGTAGAAAGAATCATATATGAATAAAATAAAGAAATAAGCTTCAATCTATCAAATCTTTAAATAATGGGGTTCGAGTGATAAATACCATGAAAATTTCATTTTTTAATCAAATTATGAAGCATTAAAAAATTAAGCTTTTTTATATGAATAGATTGCTTATTTCGTTGCCCAGGAATAAAAGAAAAAAAAAAAAAAGGGAAATTATTATAACAAATCTGAAGAAAATATATGTAATGGATTTTAATTTATGAAAGGGGCTTGTAAGATAAATTTAACTAAATTTAGAATTTGAGAAAATTTTTAGTTAAATTTTTGTTAGTTAAAGTTAGTTAGATTGCGTAGTTAATTGTTGTAAGCACACTAAATTTCAAATATTTCATTACGAACAAGCCTTACACTGAAACCTACTTAACTTTCAAAAATAATCAGAATCTTATTTTAAACAATAACAATGCAAAAAATAAAATACAAGATGAAATATTAGTAGCAACATTGAGAGCAATTTCAGTTTTACTTCAACAAAAATCTGTAGTCCTAAAATATAGGAGTTTCAATCGTAAAATACAGGTGTACAATGAAATATAGACCAAACTTCTACGCTGTAATCAAAATGTATTGTAAATATTGCAAAAATTTGCAAATTCCTATTCTCCAAAGTATATATGTGCCAATTTTAGAAACTCTTAGGTTGAATTGTCTAGTCCAGGGGGCGGCAACCTATTGAAATGGAAGGGCCACTAAAATTTTCGATTTAATATTATAGTATTAGCTTATTTATATTTGATTTAAAATAAATGGCTTTAATACTAATATAGATAGTTATATCAATGGGAGCATTGACTTTGCATGCCTTTTGAAAGTTTAACAAAATCTGATTTGTAGCTTGCGGTTTTAAGTTTCGATCATGACTCTAGATTTTTATTTGTAATTTGACTTCCAAATTTACTTTTTATAATATTCATGCAAGAAAACACTTGCTCACACGAATATGTCACCTCGAAGATCGTCAGCAATCCATATGCCAACTTCTTCACCTCACTGTAAAGGCCTTATCACACGGCAAACTATCGTCTGCACTTTCCTTCAGCTATTTTCTATTTCCACCCTTAGAACCAGTCAAGCAAGTTTTTCATAATTGACAACTTTTTCCAACCAGCTCAAAAATGCCGACGATAGTGATGAAAATGTTGACTGCAAGCGAAATTCAACCAATCATGTGAAACTTTAAAGTAAGGTCACGATGACGTCATTTTCTGCTGACGGAAAGTGCCGACAATATTTTGCTGTGTGATAAGGTTTTAACATTCTGAAAGACTATTCCTTGCTTCGAATATGAGGGCCTCAACTCAACGGAATTTCTAAAACACAAATTCACCTTTATTCGATAGTATGTGAGAAAGTTTTAGGGAGACTACTTCCGTCGGTTATTATTAGTAAAGCTATAATGTAAGCTCTTCCTTTCATATATTTTTTTTCCTTAGAAAAACATTGATTTTTTTTAATCGAAAGGTAGACGCAATTTATAGATACTACTTATCATTATCATCTATCATTTTTCAAAAATAATTATCCAAATTTTACTTCGTGCATAGTCCAGGAACTTTTTTTGAAGCTAATTAATTAACTCATGCTTATTACTTGCAATGAATGATTGAATTCTTTAAGTAAAGAGCAGAAAAAGAAACCTCTTATACAAAAGCTGGCAAATAAGCAGGAGTCCAACAGAGCAGAGAACAAATTAATTCCTTTTCTTCTGGGTACGCTGGCAGCTTGCCAAGCTGCTGAAAAGTTGTAAGCGTCGCTTCCTGAGCTACTTTGCCTCTTCAACTTGTCGTATGAGTGTATAAATAAACCATTCAGGAAGACCTTCATTCAAATTCTGCGAGTGTATTTTGCGTGGATTTTGATGAAGTGCAAACTTGCTTCTCCAACTCTGGTCTGACAGGGAAGAAGTTTATTTAAATTAAGTGAGAGACTAAATTCAGGTTCCGTTTCAGCAAAGAAATTCTCGCTTTATGAAGTTATTTTTTTTCTTCCCCAGACGTTTTAACACGGATTTAATAGTTTACATCAGCTGTTAACGGTATTCAAGACAATTTTATATCATAAACGGCTACACCGCCTCGCTACTGACCAATATAATTGACTGGATCAATGCAACAGCAACATTTGTGGGATCTATGGTTGAATCTTAAATACCATCACTGGCAACAGCACAACCCTTCTCGTGGGAAGTACGTTTGTCATCGGTAGGAGATAGCTGACCCTCACCATTTTTGTACTCATCAGGGTGGCGAGAACCAACCACCATACCTGAAGCCCCAATGCTCCTGGTGGGAGTGCATATATTTGATGCCACAAACTGATTACTCCGATCTGTCGGAAGGCACATGAAAAAATCGGAATGTCCGGCCCGCCGTAACAGCAACACTGGCTAGAACTGTGGTTAAATCTTACGAGCCATCACTGGCCATGGTACAACCCTTTTCTTGGCAAGTACGTTTCACCTTCGACTCGACTCGCTACCAACCAATCTGATTGACTAAAACAACGCAACAGCAGCATTGGAGGAATCTATGGTTGAATCTTAAGTACCATCACTGGCCACAGCACAACCCTTCTAGTCTGAAGTGCTTTTGCCATCAGTAGGAAACAGCTGACCCTCACCATTTTTGTACTGATGTGGGTGGTGAGAATCAACCACGATATCGGAATCCCCAATGCCCCCGGTGGGAGTGCACATATTTTATACTACAAATTGATTACTCCGATCTGTCGGAAGGCACATGGAAAAATCGGAATGACCGGACAGCCGTAACAGCAACACTGGCCAGAACTGTGGTTAAATCTTACGAACCATCACTGGCCCCGGTACAAGTCTTCCCTTGGCAAGTACGTTCCATTTTCGAGGAGCCAGACATTTGGCGTTGTAGATCTCTACTAAGTGCCAAAGGAAACGCTTATTGGTTCAGAGCAACCATGCTAATTAACGAGTTATAGGTAATAACAAAAAAATTATGTTCTTTATCGCACCTGGAAATAAAAAAAATTCTAAATACTGTATTATTTTATTTTTTCAATTTTTTTGTTTGTTTGTTTTTCTCTTGCGCCAATTGTTCACCTCCCATTAGTTACGACATCCATCGCGCCTGGATTAAAATCGGTCATCCATCCCGAGTCCAAACGTAATCGCTTTTCTTTTCGAAAACTATTACACGTCTTTCTCAACTTCAGAAAAGGGGGTTGGGAAGAAAAAGAAGTAAAGTGAGCAATCGATTTCACTCTCTCTTAAACTCTGTGAACAGGTTTATTTCTACCCTTTGGGAAAAGTGACTAAATAAACAACTGACCACCCCTTCAACAAAATGACTCCCTACAAGCGAGGAAGGCATTCCATTTTTTCCTTCCCCTCGGCGCGAGAGCTATTTTTCCCTTTCCCAGAGCCGCTCATTGTTTGGCGGCGCCACATCTGTCACGCGGTTACAGACAATTCTGCCCACCCACTTCCCCCTTTACTGCCTCCCGCCGACTCTTTTGATGACACCGCCCGGCCCTATGAAAATTGATTACGGTTTCATATTTGCCGCTTTTCGGTTTCTTCTGCTGAGGGAGAAACCAATAATTTTCATTAAAACACTGCTTCCCTTTATTTTTTGTTTGTGTGTTTGTGAGAGAGAATGAGTGTGTTTGCGTGCGGTTTCAAATCCGAACATTAAGGGGTTTTTTTTGTTGTTGCTTTTATTTTGTTTTAAAAAGGTGATCAGTTATTCACGCCCATTTGATCTTTTATTTCTGTGGTGTAGTTGATTTCGTCAACGATAATTCAAAAGAACGAGTTCATTGGATCAACTTGGAACGTCAAATTTGTTATTATGTTTGAAATTATTTAGTTCGGGGAACGTTTTCGTGGGGAAGCTACTTTTTTTAACCGGTGATTTAGTTGTTTCAAATGTTAAAATGAGCCAATTGTAAGAAACTCCAGTGATTTGTTGAATTATCGTCACTTCAAACTATTTTTCATTTTAATGATATATTTCATTTCTCTGACGATAATTCAGTGATGAATTTATTGGATCAACTTGGAACGTCAAATTTGTTATGATGTTTGAAATTATTTATTTCGGGGAACATTATTGTAGGGAAGCTACTTTTTTTAGCCGGTGATTTAGTTATTTCAAATGTTAAACTGAGCCAATTGTAAGAAATTCCAGTGATTTGTTGAATTGTCGTCACTCCAAACTATTTTTCAATTTTGTGATATATTTGATTTCTCTGACTATAATTCAACGATGTGACCGAAAGGGCGCCAAAAGTCTAACTCTGTCAGGATGGACTATTAAAATCAATAAATCATGCCAATTTAGTTAAAGATACATTTAATGACATTAAAGGACATGATTTACAAGGGGACAAAACTATTTAGGGCAATAACACTTAAGATATATGCATAAAAATAATACTCGGGGATTACGCTTTACGTTCGCTTCCAAGGCATGAACTGATTGTTCATGGTAACGGCCGATAGAGGGCCGAGGAACAGTTACGGTTACAACGATGAATTTATTGGATCAACTTAGAATGTTAAATGATTATTCAGTTACAAACGCTTTTGTAGAGAAGTTACTTATTCTAAATCTTTGAATAAATAATTCAGGATGTTTTAAAAATGTTCATATAAACAAATTGAAAGAAATTCCATTAATTCGTTGAATAATTCACTTTAATCTATCTTTTATTTTTATGATATATTTGATTTCTTCGAAGATGCTTCAAAGCATAATTTTATTGAAAGAACTTAGAACTTCAAATGATTATTTAGTTATAAATGTTTTCGTAGAGAAGTTTCTCATTCTAAATCTTTGATTAAATAATTCAGAATGGTTTTAAAATGCTCAAATGAACAAGTTGTGAGAAATTCCATTAATTCGTTGAATAATTCACTTCAACCTATCTGTTATGATATATTTGATTTATCTGACGATAATTCAAAGAACGAGTTTATTGGATCAACTTAGAATGTTAAATGATTACTCAATTATAAACGCTTTCGTAGAGAAGTTACTTATTCTAAATCTTTGATTAAACAATTCAGAATGGTTTAAAAATGTTCAAATGAAAAAGTTGCAAGAAACTTGTGATTTGTTGAATTGTCGTCACGTCAAACTATCTTTTATTTTTATGATATATTTGATTTCTTCGAAGATGATTCAATGCATAATTTTATTGAATAAACTTAGAACTTCAAATGATTATTTGCTACAAATTTTTTTCAGTGCATATTTTGATAGAGAAGCTATTTATTCCAAATAACCACTCATTAAATAATTCAGAATATTATACAAATATATAAATGTCTCAATTGCAAGAGATTCCATTGATACATTGCATTATCATCACACCAATTTATGTTTTATTTTTATGATATATTTGATTTCTTCTTTAACAATTCAAGAAATAGATTTATTGGATTAATTTAGAAAGTCAAATGATTTTTCGGCTACAATTTATTTTTTTGGTGAATATTTTCGTAGATAAGTTACTTATTCTAAATCTTTGATTAAATGATTTTGAAAGTTGGAAAAATTAAAATGAAAAATTTGTAAAAAAGTTCCATTAATTCTTTGAAGTATCATCACGTCGGTCTATCCTTTATTTGTATAGTATATTTACCTTCTTCGAAAATATTTCAAGGAGTTAATTTATCAAAACGACTTTGAGCAAGAAATAATTAGCGAGTTAAGATTTTTTTTTTTAATGAATATCTTAGTAGAAATATTATTTATTCTAAACGTTAATTAAATAATTTAGAATGTTATTACAATGACAAACTAATTTCAAAGGATTCCAACTTTAAATTGATGGGAAAATTTCAATTGATAATTGATTTCAACATTTAAATTGATGTGAAAAACGCAGCCTAACGATGCAATTAAGGAAGGCGTATAGATGAATAAAAAGATAAAACGATAAATTAAAGAGATCACCTCCATCTGCTCATTCTAAGATTATATTGCTATCACGAATTTTTATTCGGTTTTAACGTTTACAGTTATTTACTATTTTTTTTCCTGAATTCTTAAGTCAATGCAACAAAATATACTATTGCTTTTCGGTAATATTTCAATTATTATTCTTAGAACAGACCAATTTTGATACAGGAATTTTAAGGAATTTAAAATAATTTATATATATATCTTCAAAGAGTTTCAAGCTTCAATATACTTGTCCTTTTTCTAAATTCATTGGAACCATTATTACTCTGACTTCAGAACTACTCCCACTTTTCTATCTTATTAATGACAGCCATTAGAGAGAGAGTAGGATTAAAAAAGAAAAGCATCTTGGTATCTAACTTCAACAGTTTTCTTACTGGAATTGAACCAAAACAAGTTGCCATGGCAACTAACAAGAGCACTTTATCGACTGGAAATATTTTCAGAGGAAAAAAAAAAGGGTTAATGTTTATGTTAATGTTTTAGTTAAAAGTTTAGTTTTAGTTAATGTTAATTTATAAAACGCATTTCAGAATTTCGTATCTTTAATCGCCTGTAAATAATTCATAAAAGCAGTAGAAAACTCGGTCATCCGAGCAAATTGGGACATGATCATCGTCGGATAATCGAAAATCCGGTAAAATTTAAATCTTGGTTCTTCCTTTTTTTTTTTTCTTGAGGCAATGATTTTTCAAAATTATTTTATGTTTTTTGTTTCTTTTGTTTCTTTTTTCTTTTCCTTTCTTATTCTTTCTTTTTAAAAATCATAAGAATGATTCTGCAAGAACAACCACGTATTTGTCGATTTATTGTCAGAACAATTTTTTTCTCAAAATTACAAAGGCATGTTACTTAAAAAAGAAAGAAAGGAAAGAAAAAAAAAGAAGAAGAATGGCACGTTAGAAAGACCGTTAAAAAATCCATTTCTCTTAAGAAAGGTCAAAAGATCGATTACTTTTGAGAGAATTCAAGGAAATGTTATGGACTTTCGCTGATTATTTTGTATTTTCCTACTGACAGACCAGGCGATTGCCTAAGGCCCTATGTTAAGATGTCACAATCAGATGAATAAAAAATTCATTTTCTTGGTTTTCAATTAAATATGTTTTAAAAATACAATTTGCTACAAATAATGAAATATTAGGAGCATTAATAATAATATAAATAAATTTTTAAAAAGAAAAAATTAAATCTATGATTGCAAATTTCAAGTTATTATATGAGAGCGTTATCATTTTTTAAGTCAATATTTGTCTTAAATAATTTGTCATTAAGCACTTTAAACTGATTTGAAACAATCATGAAACTTCTCTATCGGTCTCTATCTCCCCTTCTCTCTTTATATATATATATATATATATATAAAGAAAAAACCCTTTCATTTTTCTAAATATCGACTTTCCCAATCTGATAGTCTAGTGTTGTTTTTGTTGTTGTCGTGTCCGTGTTTTTCACGGAAAGGGGGTGCAGTAGCTTCAGAGGGTAAAGACCCCTGAGCACCCAGAGGGCAGAAGTCCAACTTTTAGCTCACACACACGACACAATCCTTTTTAGGGGTTGGTCGAATTCATTCATACACTCATTCATCCATCCGCAAGTCAGAATTTAGATCCAAATCAGAGACCGACTCATCCCTGATTCAGTACCCCCAGAGGTATCGTTTTGTTATGGGAACTTGGAGGACTTTGCAGTCTCGACATATTTAACGTGCCCCAACTGCCATTAGCCAACACGGCGGTCTTTGGCCTGTTTCAAATAATTTTAAATTGGTAATTGACTTAAATTAATCAAGATGATTCTTAAGAATTCAGAGAATGAATAATTTGAAAATCAAGTTGTAACTTTAGTTGGCGATAAAAAACCAAATGTGACAACCTTCTGCATTATTTTCTAATAACACCAAAAGTGAAAAATGGATATCGCAAAAGCGATCAGTCGCCAGTTTGTTGCCTATGCATTTTGAACCTTCAATAATTTGTTGCCTACGCATTTTGAGGCAAAGAGGATTAAGGATTAATTCTCAAAGGATTAAAACAAAAATACGACAAAAAAAACTAGTAGTCATAAAATCTTATATGAAATTTGATGTATTATGACGTCATAATGATTGTATTATGATGGATGATAATGTCATTACGTTTTTGAATGATCGCTTTTACTTTCTCTGAAAGTACACACCGAGAAGTAGAAAATCCTTAGTTTGATTTAGCTCAAAATTTGATATATAGTATCTACACATAGATATAGATGTAAAACTATGTAAGGAATTTTATATGTCTAGCTCCCTTCATTTTGTGATTTCATGTTAACTTATATTCGAACAGCCAGGGATATAGAATTCCTTTAAACATATTTGATTTGAAAATTTGGTGTAAATACAGACAGTTTACTCAATTTCAACCTTCTAGTTCAAAGCATTTTTGAGTAATATTTGACACAGACAGACGAACATTTCCTAAAGATGTATTTCTCGAAGTTAAGGAGATCTACAAAGTGAAAATTCGTCAAAATATCGAGTTCGATTTTTTTTTGACGATTACAATACTTCCTCTATACTACTTAAACGAAAGTAAAAAGAAACACAATTCAATTTTCAGATAATCTACTAAACAATAACCTTAGTTATTAGAAAGCCATAAAATTGAAGCTTTACCACATTTAATTTAACCGAAGTCGATATTGCTTGGTTTAAAATGTACAATGGAATAATATCTACTAAAAAGAGAATGCATTAATTGAAAAAAACCTTTTCGAAAGTTTTGAATAAGAAAAGTCAAAATTCTTTATTAACCCCTTCCTTTTCGCTCCCGTGAAAATGACGGGGTGAAGTTTCGTCCTCTATTTCTCGCGCCTGTGATATTTCCAGGCTGGAATGTTCAAATGTAAGGTGCCAAAAATATTAAAACAATCTTTTTCTTATGCCAGGAATCATGTTTATTTCTCAATATATACACCAGATGGCACTGCCCTAGACTATTTGTAATGTTTTTAGAGGTAGTTCATTTGTTCAACTAGATGTCAGCAGAAAGGAAACTCGGTACTATTGGCCTGATTGCGATGTTGGCCTATGCATCTCATGCTTTGAAATTCATCACACAAGAAAAAAAAATTACTAGAATTTATTTACATCATGTGTAAATGCAATAAAATTATCTTTGAATGCTTAAAACACAGATTTTTTTATTTTCTCTCTTTGTTGGAAAACTAGCATTCAGTCATAATTACCCTGAATTTGGACTTTTTCGTTTTAAAAAAATTTCAAGCTAAAAATGAACAATGAATGAAAATATTTTACATACACTCAGTTTTATGTAATTTTCTTAAATAATAATAAAAAATTAATCACTTTTATGACCATTTTCTTCAAAATTATGCGACCGTTAAGGGGTTTACAAACAAAGTATTGATAAATTAATTTGAAACGCCAGAATTATTTTATTTCTCCTCACTCCCCAAGCAAACTACTCCTATCTAACATTTTTACCTCCCTTTGAAATCATCACAATCATTTAATAAAGATTAGTGAGCCTAGCGGGAGAGCATTTAATAATCACCCACTCTGTAGGCAAAAGCATTGTCATAATAGTATAATCCACTTTGTCTTCCTTGGAGTGATGAGATCTCCTTTTTTTTTCACCCTCCCCTCCAAGCCGAGTGTAATTGATCATCAAATGAAACTCCGACCCTATTATCTTAATTTGTTTGACTGAAACATTCAGCGGCGCAGGAGAAAACTTTCTCCTTTTACCCATAGGGGAAAATGAACGGCACAGCCAACTCCTGTTTTGCCTTGGATCTCGCGCTCTGGCTTCGATTTTCACTTCCCCCCATCTGTCCAATACATTCGACCGAGTCATTCATTCACGGATGCACCAGCGCCATCTAGTGAGTGAAGTGCTCACTAATCCATATCTAAATGATGCCCTGATAGGATCGCGTTTTGTTGTGCTGTTGTTGTTGGAAATGATTGATGGAGGCTTATGTAAGTGGAGTAAAATGAGAAATGAAAGCAATTTTGGGAAGTAGAAAACATTTTTAAGTTTTAGTTTTGATCGAGCACGAGGTGAAGTCAAAAGTGATGGAAGTCGGATTCGCTGATAGTAGTTAAAAATTATTTATAATGTACAGTAAAAGCTCTTTATTCGCGGGGTATATGTTCCATAAATAAGCTGCGAATACAGAAACCGTGAATACGAAATGGTCATTTATATGGGATTATAGGGGATAAGACCCTAGGTGACAAAATAAATCAAAAGAAACAAATATATAAAAAAATCAATTTAATTGAAGTTTTCGAACATTTTGATTAATTATCTTAAGGCTTAGGCAATGGTTTGAAGACATTTGAAATTTTCTCTTGCTTGGCAGTTTTTAAAAGCTCCTGCAATTCAGACTGACACGCAGCAGCCGCTGTAGCAATTTGCCTCTTAAAAATAAGACTTTGTTCCATAGACGGATCAATGGTATAAAGAAATCGCAAAGCTCATTTGCCATTCTTAAACCTTCACTAAGATTTTTCAAATTGAATGTCACATTTCCAGTGCTTGTTGAAGCCTCTTCTTCAATGGGTTGTGAATTTAACTTTTCCTCCAAGTCGGTTTCAGTCAGATCTTCATCTTGCGATTCAAGCAATTCCTGAATGTCACTTGATTCTATCTGTTCGAACCCAACTCGTCCTATTCCCTTCGCGATTTTGGCTATGTTTGCCGTTTGCATTTAACAACATACTTTAGGCACAGTTGTAATAGGATCTATTTTACTTTTATCATTAGTCCATTTGACGGCATTTACAAAGGATATTGGGTTGGATACCTATTGGAATCCTTTTATTGTTATGTATGTACTTATTAGATCCGGAAATAAAAAAATGTTTTAGCTGCGAATATAGGAATTGGGGCGCATTTTTTTAAATCCGCGAACAGTGAAAACGCGAATGAAGGAAGCGCGAATAAGGAGCTTTTACTGTAGTTGAAAATGATTGGTGGACGGTTATGTAAGCGGAGTAAAATGAGAAATGAAAGCAATTTTTGGAAGTAAAAAAGATTTTTAAGTTTTAATTTTGATCTAGCACGAGGTGAAATCAAAAGTAATGGAAGTCGGATTCGCTGGTAGTAGTTAAAAATGATCAATAATTTATTTTTTTGTTTGTGTAAATTGAGCAACTGGCTTACGAGTTTTGAACTCAAGCTTGTTTCTACGAAAAGGGAACTTTACACAAAATTAACACAACTCACGATTAACAGAATAGAATGAATAAAAGTTAAATAAAATTTTAAAAGTCACAGAACTATTATTTTCCCTTTGAAGCAAATGGAAAAATTAAACTTTAAGTAAAAGATACTGAACCAAAAAGTTATCTTAATAAATTAGGGTATCCGACTACATTCAAAAGAAATTTTTTGAAAAATTGGATTCTTTAAAAATTATTTTAAACCATGGTTTTTAGATTTATGGTTAATTATAATTCAAAATACCATGAACACAACAAAATTAATTG
Organism: Argiope trifasciata; assembly: GCA_026543055.1. Lineage (NCBI taxonomy): Eukaryota > Metazoa > Arthropoda > Arachnida > Araneae > Araneidae > Argiope > Argiope trifasciata. The sequence goes on along the minus strand of JAPMOQ010020308.1, from coordinate 513,481 downwards.
AAAATATAATATGTTTTGAGAAATGGGAAAATTTGTAGTAAATTTTAACGGAAATTTAACCAAAACGGTTCACATTCTACCCGCAATTGTAATGCAGCAATCCTATTTTTCATTGTACTCAAACTATTGAATATAATCATGAATGAAATGAACCAAAATCTAAGAAAAATCTTGAGGTGCAAAAAAGTAATGGGAGAAAATATACTTATATATAAATTTTTTCAATAAATTCACAACTTAATTTTTATAAAAACACCTATAAATTAAAAAGTATTTCATCAACAATAAAACTTATGGTTCATTTCACTGGACATATTATTTAAAACACAGGCTGAAATATTTATGTAAATAACTCTAATAGTTTTTGAGATTCAATGTTAACAATGGAGAATTTGTATGAACACTAAAGTTTTGAAAATTGAAGTTAAAGGCAAATTTTAACTGAAAAATGTGTTTTGCTTAACATTCCCCAGAGTGATAGGTCGTGCCAAACTTTTTATACAAAAGATAAACTGTTTTGGAAAGAGGAAAGTCTGAATTACAAGAAATAACAATTAAAAAACAACAACTTCGAAATTGTGGTCGATAACCAATGTTTTTAACGTAGTCGGATACCTTAAATGGATGAAATAATAGAAGTATATAATATCATTCGTGCTAGTTCTAGAAAAACAATTCACGCCTTTTTTTTAACTCTCGTTTATTTAAATTAAAAATTTGCCCTGAAAAGAAAATTTCAGTAGTCTTTGTGCACACTTTTATAAAACGTGAAAGAAGAAATAAGAAGCAGCAAAATGAAGGTAAAAATAAGGCAAGGTTATCTCACAAAATGAGAAAAAAATTGGATGTTATAACTACCAAAAAAAGTTTTATTAATAATAAAGATTAGTTTGTGACTGTGTTAGTTCACTACAAAACAGACCAGAAAACCTAGAAATCTAAAATTAAATATATTCGACTTAAAAAAGTAGCAATAGCAGCAATAAAAAAATTAAATAATTAAAAATCAAGTGAAATTTGGTTTTTACAAAACAATTTAAGAAAATGCACACAAAAATAATTTTTAGCTTATCTTAAAATTCAATCAATTATCTTCCCATCGCTGTCAGATTTGTTGTCATATAATTTTTTTTTTTCTGTTTTTCCAATAAATTTTAAAAATTATTTTTAAGTTCTTTCAGTGCAATCCCATATATCATTGCTGTCATGGTACTCAAATTGTTTCTGTAACTGTTGAAATCTTTTTATTTTAAATAATTCTAAAGTTGTCTCTAATAAAGATCACAGACAGGCATACATAA
>JAPMOQ010020308.1:432871-499576 GCA_026543055.1 Argiope trifasciata | reverse complement strand
TGGACATTTTAAGGACATGAAGATATGGTATTAAATCCTATCCCAACTGCAAGCACTGTCCTCCATCCCAACTGACCCCAGAACATGTTTTGAACTGTCATGCCATTATCCGCTCCCTCTTCCTCCTTGGAGCACCACCCATTGAGATCCTCCATGGCCATCGGGCACCAGAACTGGCAGATCTCGTCACCAAGACTTTTGGTGGAATATAGACTTTATTTGCACTTTTCACCTTTATAGACACGACAACAACAACAACAAATAAATGCCCAGAACAAAATGTTGAAATAAATGTTCTTGGTTTTAGCCCCCCAGCTAAATTCTAAGTTATAAATGACAAATGAAAATCCTTAAGATCTAAATTACCGCAAATTAACCCCTTCCCGTAAAATGATGAGTATAGCTCGTCATTGATTTTTCATGCCATATAGCACAATGACGAGCTATACTCGTCATTGTGCTATATGGCATGACGAGCTATATTCGTCATGCGACAAAAGTTACAGTTGAATATAATACTAAATTTGATTTAAAATTTCTTATGTATTGAATTCGGGTGCACTTTTATTACTTATGTTGATATCATAGAACACTATCATATATCGTTTGATTGTCTTGGTACAAGTTACGGCCAAACTATTAGTAGTCATTCTAATAAATTCGTTCATTCATTCTAATAAACATTCAGCCTGAACATCTGACTAACTAAATGCTAAACATGCAGTGAAATAAACTCCTTAATGAATAAGAGTAATGTAAATCAAGAAGATCAAAATGATTCAGAAAAAAAAAAAATATGTATTTAACTGATACTGATATCGAAACTAATGATAGTGAAATATTACCAAGAAAACGAAAACGCGCATAGTGACTAATAAGTGAATTTTGCGAATACTCTGGGGTCGCAGACACATTTTGTGCCTGTAATAAAATAAAAATTACGGGAGTGCTTGACGTAAACGTGAAAACAGGGGCTAATCCGAAATCACTAGAGATTTTTAAAGAAATGTTGAATGCGAACTTACAAATTACAATGACATCCATACCAATAATAATAATTTTAATTAATAATTATAAATTAGTTAGAATTATAAAATAAACTAAGCTTTCATAAATAAAAATTAAATAGTTATTTCACCCAAAATTTTTGCATTCCTAAATCTTACTGGAAGGGGTTAAACAAGAAAATGATACAATTAAATGAACAGCAAACAAGCAGTGCATTTAAGCACCAAATTCCAACACACGTCCCACAAGACAAGCCCCGTAATCCTAACACGATCACTACCCAGCGATAACAAAAGTGAGCTCATAAAACAGCATACGCTTTTGTTAGGATTCCACCCTGTGGAATAAATAGGTAAGCCAGCAGCGCAACACGATCCGCTCAGATCATACGGATTTAATAGAATATCCGATTAAGCCACAGATGGGTTATGGCAATTAAAGGAGCGGATAAAATCCCGTTTTCAATGGTAATAGCTCATATTAGATCTGAATAAAGGAGATATTCACGGTGCCTCTTCCGGGTTGCCATAGGAATGGCGAAAGAGCCGTTGGCGACAGTGGCAGACATGTTTGGTCACTGGAAAGTCATATGAGTTCAGTATTTGAGAGTGGTAATGAATGGGAAATAAAAGGGTGGTAGAATTTGAAGTAATTCAGATTATGGAGATTAATTAAATAATCTTTCTGAGTAAGAAGTTATTTATTTTTTTAATTAAGAGGGAAAAATGAAAAAAAAGAGAGGTCGTGTTTTAGGAGTTTTGAAGACAATTAAGAATGTTCTCAAATGAATGAAATTAAAATAATTCCTTTTTATTTTCTCGTAAATGAGTATAGAGAAAATATTGTATTCTTTGTGAAATTCAAACTCGAAAGTTTGACAAATCGCTACGTTTTAGGGCTTTGCGATTTCGAAAAACACATTTTTGGAAAGTGTCCATCTATCTGTCTGTCTCGAGCCCTCCGGTTATACTGTGCAAAGACCTCTTTGTTGGCCGGTCGGGGGTTTCCCACTAGTTCTGTCTGTCTGTCTGTAACTAAAGGCCTTATCACACTGCAAAATATCGTCGGCACTTTCCGTCAGCAAACGACAATGAAAGTGACGTCATTTTAAAGTTTTACATGATTGGTTGAATTTCGTTTTCAGACAATATTTACGACGGTATTTTCTAGAAAAAGTTGTCGATTATGAAATTTGCTTGACCGGTTTTTGAGGGTAGAAACGGAAAAATGCGGGCGAAATATCCCCGTGTGATAAGGCCTTAAGATAACTCAAAATTCCTTAAGAGATAAATAACTGGAATTTGTTATAAGCTCTTTATGCCAAATTCTTAAATTTCTATTAAATTTTCAGCAAAATCATCTCAGTGAAAAGTCTGTTTGTCCGACTATTCGAATATAACACGATAACCACAAAACAAAAAGATAAAATTCGATGCACAGAATTAATAAATGTAGTGTAGACACATATCAAATTTTAAACCAAATCGAACATGGGTTTATCAGTTTGTCGGTGTGTACTTTCAGAAACATAAAACGCAATGTAACGGTCATTACTTTACTACATTACAACGGTCATTACATTACTTTAACATTAAACGATATGTACTTTCAAAAACATTAAACTCAAAGACGCAATGACTTGAATATATCAGATTTAATATGACTACTAGTTCTGTGATTTTCTGACTACTAGTTCTGAGTCAAATTTTTGTTTCTATAGGTTTGGAAAAACGATTATAAAAATCCAATTTCATTTTTGGATATTATAAACCGCTTGCCTGAAATTAATCCCTAAATAACTTGCCAAGGATGGCACAATAGATTCAGTAAAAATGCTGAAATCCATGCCAAAAATTAATATTTTGTACCGATTGTACGCAAAGCATTCTTTGGTATGGCAAGTGTATTAGAGTATGCGAAAAAGTTTGCATAATGTTAATTTTCTGTTTTTAAATATTAAATTAAAAAAAATAACCTCAAATTAATAAAACGATATAAAGTTGATTTGTTGAATTTTTTTAAAAAAAATATGCCAATATGCAAGGTAGCCTCTCTAGTTGTGTCTGAATAGCTAATTTTTATACTATTAAAGATAAGCATATGGCAAAATGCTTTAATGAATAAATTATAATTAAAATGAAAAATGCTTTAGTGAGAATTTTTCTTTTATTTATGTACATGAGGAACCAAAAAATGAAATAACATTATCACAAAAGACAAATTTGCAATTTGAAGTTGATTATCCCAACATTTTAACTTTTAATGACACTATAATGTTGTGGAGCTGAATTATATTAGCAATTCCTTTTTTGTTGAGAATATCATGAACATCAAGCTATGCATAAAAGATTTTATTTAAATCAAATACAGTAAAAGCTCCTTATTCGAGCTTCCTTCATTCACGTTTTTACTATTCGCGGATTAAAAAAATGCGACCCAATTCCTATATTGGCGGCTACAAATTTCTTTATTCGCGGATCTAATAAGTACATACATAATAATAAAAGGATTCCAATAGGTATCCAACCCAATATCCTTTGTAAATGGCGTCAAATGAACTAATAAACAAAAGTAAAATAGATCTTACTACAACTTTACCTAAAGTATGTTGTTAAATGATATCGCCGAGGACTTTGACATAAGCCTCCTTCGCCGCGATCGGTGTTTTTGAGAATGTAAACAAACAGAATGAAAGCAACCTTATTACTCAATGAATAAAGTATATTTGTAGAATTAACGACTAAGAAATAAAGTAGAACTAACGATTAAGAAATGAAAATTGAAGCACCTCATTCCGAAGATTCAGTTGAATCTGACTCAAAGAAGGCAGATCTCAAAGACTATTTTGTCCATTTTAATGTAACGATTAAAGACTGGAGCAAATTATACAAATACAGAAGGGACGACTCAATTGAATACAGTAATCCATCGGAAACATGAATAAGAAAAATGAATAGACAAGAAATAATAATTTATTATATATATATATATATATATAATTTTGTCACATAAGAACGTATCCCGTATAAATGACCATTCCGTATTCACGGTTTCTGTATTCGCGGCATATTTATGGAACATATCCCCCGCGAATAAAGAGCTTTTACTGTACGAATAACATTTCCAACCGGTTACCAAAGGCGGTTTGTTAAAGCAGAATAATAGCACGAAGCATAGACGTATAATTCTTATAAATAATAATACTCATTTTATTACAAGTGATTTTATGGTGGTGGGTCTAATGCCGTTTGGTCATACCAAGCCCAAATGAGCGGAGCCCTTTCGAATGAAGGCAGAAGTGTGCGCCTTTCGTTGTTACCGAGCACCGTTAAGGTGAAAGAACGACTTTGCTCGAGTATACACGACATAATCCTTTTTACGGGGAAGTCGAACTCATTCAGACACTCATTCATGCATCTTCAAGTCAGAATTGAGATCCAAATCAGAGACCGACTCATCTCTGATTCAGTACCCCCAGAAGTATCATTTGTTATGGAAACTTAGAGGACCTTGCAGTCACGACCTATTTAACGATCCCCACGTGCCATTAGCCAACACGGCGGTCTTTGGCCTAGACGAGGACAGAACTCGGCACCATTTTGTTATGAGACTAATGCTCTACCAACCAGCCTACCTCGGCCAGTGATTTTATTCTAATTGGATATGATTGTCTCTTGCGAGTTAATCGAAATTTCGAATCGATTCTTCTGTATATAATTGTCAATTCAAACTTGTGATTAAAAGGATAAAAATTTATATCCCATTTAAATTAAATTTAAATTAATTACACAGTATGATTAATGCTCTGTAGATTTCGGCATTATTTTCTTATTATTGTCGCCTTCTCTTTGAAATAGGAGCATTCGGAAATCTGCTACGCGTCATAGCCAGACGGAATAAAACAAAAGCGAATAAAAAAAAACAATTAACCCCCTCAAAAACTTCAGCGAAATAAATTTTCATTTTTCGTCTTCTCTCTGCGTTCCTTATTCAAAATCATAAACCAAAGATTGTGCTCCGACGACTTACTTTTAAACCAACTAAATCAAAATCCACCCCGTCCCAAACCTGTTAATTAATTGCCTAATCCGCTTCACCGATCTCATTTCCATCCCCCACCACCCCTTTCTCAAAACCCATTAGCGTTCACTCACCAGAACCGGGCCCGGGCCGATGACCCGGGAGAAAAAACTCTTTTTCGTCCCACAAATAATGCATCGAACCCAAAACTGTCTTCCCGTCAAATGACTTGGCGAGATATTTTCCACTTTCATAAAATCGCGTTTCCATGGAGACGCATCGGACAGGTTGCCTTGGAAACGCCCGGAGGTGAGGAAAAGGGGGAGGGGCGGCCCCACGTGGAACAGCCGTTGTTACCATAGGTGTGGGGGAATTGATCGGATCTTCTTGGGGATTTTTATCCAGAAGGGAGGCGAAAGTGTGTCGCGGAAATGGGGGGAAGGGAATGAAACGGTGTTTTGTTAAGAGACGGATGGCTTGTCGATATGGAAACTTCCACCCCCCAACTCCTTTTGCATGTTTTGTTGGTGCTGAACGTTTGTAATACAGTATGATTTGACAAGTGTTGGGAGGTTTATAACTTCAACGTTTTAAAGTCTTATTGGGTTATATTTTGGTATGTGGGAAAAGTTGAGTGTGTTGCCAATTAGGAAAAGAAAAAAAAAATCTAGTGGTCGTTTGTATGTACATATGTGTTTTTCGGCTGTCGTGCATAAATCTACAAAAATAGAGGGAGCTCTAAATTTGTTTATGCCATTGCAGGCACTTTTAGAAATAATTGTATAAAAACTATTGTTGTTTTTCCAATAATATCTTTCTTCGTCATGATTCTTTTAAGGCCTTATCACACAGTAAAATATCGTCTGCACTTTCAGTCAGCAAATGACAACGAAAGTGACGTCACTTGTGTGACGTCATTTCAAAGTTTCATATGATTAGTTGAATTTCGCTTGCGGACAAAACTTTCATCACTATCGTCGGCATTTTCTAACTGTTTAGAAAAAGTTGTCGATTATGAAACTTGCTTTACCGGTTTTCGAGGGTAGGAACGGAAACGTGCTGACGAAATTTCACCGTATAATAAGGTTTTTATCACACGGCAAAATATCGTCTGCACTTTCCGTCAGCTATTTTCCATTTCTACCCTCAGAACCGGTCAAGCAAGTTTTTCATAATCGGCAACTTTTTTCTAACCAGCTAGAAAATACCGACGATAGTGATGAAAATATTGTTCTCAAGCGAAATTCAACCAATCATGTGAAACTTTGAAGTGACATCACGATTACGTCATTTTCTGCTGACGGAAAGTGCCGACGATATTTTGCCGTGTGATTAGGCCTTTAGACAGCACATTCATTACAATAAACCTATTTATGAAGTAAAGACGAATAAAAAAAGATCACATGACATTTTCAGTTCAGTATTTTAAGCACACATGGAGTCGCTGGGAGGAAGAGGGTGTAAGTGATTGGAATGAAGGAAGAGGGGGAACGTAACCACATTGACATTTATCTGCACAAAGTTGTTATAGAAAAACAGTTCGTTCGCTTCATCTCAACAAAAACATTTTAGTTGAAGCAGGGTAGTTCACGACAGGAATCTTAGTCAGCGAACATTAATATGACAAATAGCGATGGTGTATCAGGATCTCTAAGCAGTTTAAAACGAATTGATCTGAGAGAGAGAGAAAAAAAAACTTGCCATGCCATGGTTTATGTATGTAGAGTTTTTAATTAGCAGCCATTACTATTCCTTATTTTATTTTATTGTAATAGATGGCATCATGGATTCTGCTAAGCACCCTTGATCCAAAACCTAAGACGCGTGACGTGAAGTTTAAGAAAAGCCAACTGTGAGCATTCGCTCGACAGACAGAGAGAGAGACGGTCGTTTGATTCGGTCATATGATTCATTAATATGCAAAGGGGGGCACATAGTTTTGCCATGAAACACTTAATTAGGCTTCATCTTTGGTGGCATCTAAAGGTTACACTTTTATCTCTATTGTGAATAGCCTGTCCTGACCTAACTGTTAATGTCTTTTCTTTTGAATATTCTTTGCTGTAAATATATTTACTGTTTTCATTTAAAAGCTTCTTCTCTTTAATCAGTAACCCTAGACACTGATCTAAATGAGAGTAAATGGGCATTTTGTCTCATCCATTCCTACATATATATATTGGGTCCCTTGCTATAAATTGCTTAAAAAGGATAAAAACTACTTACCAGTGCTTCTTACTACTGTCTTTCTTGCACTGAGGGAAAATTGTTGCCAGTCAGTAATAAATTTGTTTTCGTGGTTTTTCATTTGTATGAAGAAATTTCTAGCCAGTTTTTTGGCAATGGTTTTAATGGATTCGACTTTTGGATCTTTATGCTTTAATTCATTATTTTACATTTCATGACGAATTCGCCCGTTGACCATTTCAGATATGAGTGGTTTCTGCTATGATTGATGGTTAATTCTCTCCATCCTGGTGAGTATAAAAAGTGTTTGAGTTATCGATGAAGCTACGTGCCTCCAAAGGGAGGGGTTCTATTGTGGCTGGGAATGGCCCTTAGGATTCAACTTTTATTCCCCGCCAATGCTGTTGCGGTGGTCTTGTCATTTAGATTTTCTCGTTTTAGTGGTGAACGGCTTAACATGGGGAAGGCTGTCTAGTATCCTATCTTGAAATATTTGAATTTAATTCCCAATTGATTTTTGAAGCTAGTTTCTAAATGGGAAACACATATTCCTAATCTATACCAGAAATAAGAACATTTTATTGGGAAGAGTAAGCAAGGAATTTCTTCCCAAACAGGAAGATTCTAGTAAGTAGATTTTTATACCGTACAATCCCTAAAACAAATCAATCACCATAATATAAAACTGTTATAAGTAAAACGAAACATTTTTCCTCCCCTGTCAACAAACATAAAGCAAGGCGCTTATAGTCCATTCTAGAAACCATTCCGTCACTCAAAATATTCAGCCACGAAAACACTTTGTAGCAACATGTCTATTTAAAAGTCAAATTTTGTACGAGGTCCTTTTTCTTTTCTCTTTAAAACTTTGCTGAACCATAAAGAAAGATGAGAATAGAGAAAAAAAAAATTATTTTATGACCAGAATTTATGCATAGTTATGGTTACAGCTCGACATGTTCGGCTTGAAGATTTGGGCATTTATCATACAGATGGATCAGGTTTCTGATTTCTTCTATAAAGACCGTTATCGTCAATCATATGAGTTGAGTAGGATTTAACATTACTTTAAAGCCCCTCGTTCATTTGGAAGCTCTTTGATTCATCTTTTAAGATAAGAATACAGAGAAGGAATGCTTAAATATTTATCTTCCGATGTTGCTATTTTGATATGCTAGTTGGCTTACTCATTGCCTAGGATTCTGCTAACCTTCTTCTTCTTGCATATAGCCGACCACCCCGCCACCACTGAACAGAGCAGTATCGACAGGAGTAGTTGTGGTCGACTGCTGAATAAGTATTGTCCAACCTTAAGGTGGGTTCACACGAGGTTTTTTATTGTCCGCAAACATTGTCTCTCTGCTGTTGTCCCGGCATTGTCCCCGTGTGAACATGTGAGACAACGCGGACAATGTTTGTCCCGACGGGACAAACATTTACCATTGTCCCGTTGTGGTCACGTGATTTTCCAAAAGTAGGCGTGATCTTCTATTGCGGACAATAATAAGCCTCGTCTGAACCCACCTTTACAGTGCCCGATCAGTCAAACTAACATTCCTTTCAGGGTAGTAAATAGCTGTCTTACTCCCCATCTGCACGCTCCCAAACAGTTGGAATGAAACTACCCATCTTTAACATCATATCCTTCAGGGTTTTGAGATGACCAGGTACTACTGAAAACATACTTGTGTAGTTTCTTCTTTTCTTGTCATTCGACATGGATTACTTATTTATACATTGCGCTTTTTTTTTGGAGGATGGGGGGATCATATGACTAAATGTGCTTTGATGTAGACTCAAATCACATGTTTGCAAATACTGGAAAGTATTAAATTCAACTTATCACAACTCATTAACATTTTATTCATGAAATGTACGTGAATTTCTGTTCAGGTATTTTCTTCAAACCTGCAGTTTCAATATACGATCTGTCGATTTGTCAGTATGAAGGAAGTGTCACGAAACTCCTGAATTCAATGTTTCTAACCTCCTGACTAAACAAGTGAATAAAGTACTGACAAGGTAATGGTTGGTTGGTTGGTTGGATTTTTTTGGTGCAAGAGCCATTTTTAGCCAAACTGCGCCAAGCATATGGTATGAAATCCTACGAGATAGGAAAGAACCAAACATTAAAAGGTCTGGTATGGTAATGAGATTACTTAGTAAGTTCCAAACTTACCAAGTAAGTTTAGATAAGTTTTTGGTAGATCACAAAGGTGATCTACCAAACTAAATTATATGCTCTATTTTTTGGGGAGGGTGTTATACTGCATGTGCTTTGATGTAGATTTTAAGTTCAAATTAAATTTTTGTAAACTGTAGAAAGTTTTAAATTTATTTTGTCGCGACTCACCAAAATTTTACTCTGTGACCGGTGGTTGGTGGGTCCTAATTAAGATAAGCCTTCTTGTATAACATTAATTTATTATTAAAACATGTAAGGTTACGTTACACACAAACACAAACAGAGAGTGGACAGAAAAACACGTCCACACATAACGACAACAGAGGCTTAACTGACTGTCCCTCTAAGCACTCGCCAGAGGGCGGCGTGTAATGAGGGAATCATAGAGTAGGGGGAAAAAGAGAGTGCTACAACTCCAATTTACAGTATAGGAGTTCCTGTTCTGGTGTCTTCTTCAAAATTATAGCTTCAGTAGACGATCTACCGATATGTCTATTTGAGGAGAAAGTCACGGAGGTCTTGAACTCAAGGTTCTTAACCCCCGGACTTAACAGGTACTATATTATTGGCATGGCAACGAGATTACTCAGCAAGTGAACAAACGATCTAGCTCACTGTCCAGTCGAAATTGAATTATATGTTCTATTTCTTTTTTTTTGGGGGGGGGGGCATATTACTACATGTACTTTGATGTAGATTTTGAGCTCAATTCTTGTTTTTACAAATTGTAAAATAAATAAATGTCGATACTTACAAAAATTCTACTCTTAACATACACTTTTTGGGTTTCTTCTTCAGATCTACAGCTTCAGTAGATGATCTGTCGATTTGCTGATTTGAAGGATCACGGAGCTCTTGAATTGAAGGCTCTTAACCTCCGGACTTAAGGTAGATCGGACATTAATAGTATAGGTGAGTAGATAATAGCATGAATTACTTTATAAGAGAATAGAGTTCCATAAATAAAACCCAAAATGAAAATATTTAAATTATAATTATAATTTTTTTTGGGCTTGGGTTTCTAACGATAAACATTTTAAGAGGTACTCAACGATTTAAAAAATGAACAGACCTAGTTTTCTACATTCTGGTTTAATGCAACAAAATAAAAATAAAAATATTTCAGACTCTCAAATTTCTGAAATGTGCATCATGATGAGAATGAGAATGATACATATGTCGAGGGGTGGAGGAAGGGGGATGGAATTCTTTGTTTAGATAAATAAACGCAAAGAAGGGAAAAAAAATCAATGAGTGCACTCTGTTGGATATCATAAAGTTGAAGTAGGGAGGGGGTTACTCGAGGGAGGGATTGCAGCAGTAAAATCTCCAGCAAAGCGAGAGTTTATTGCCAGAGCGTTGGGAAATTCTAGGGGAAATCTTCTCCAGATTCACATAAAAGTTTGCCTCGCGGGATTGGAGAGCAGAAATTTCATTAGACTTGTCCATCTCTCTCTCTGGATGGAGGCTGTTGCTCTTTTAACTTCCGCACGAAAAAGCGGTTACTTCCGCGAAATAATTGTTGAAAAACATCCGAAGGACAAAATGGAATGTTGCTAATATCAACTTTTAAAAACAGCTTTTTTTTTAAAGTATAAAAATCATATTCCCCATCAACATTCATAAACTCATTTGACAATGAATTCTTCTAAAAGGGAAATAAGAAAGTATCTGTATTATAAATGATGTAATTGTATATTGTTAAGGATATCTGCTCAATGGATACAAGGTGAAAAATATCTGTTGAGTCAGATACTGCAGTTTAGTTTAGTTATATTAACGTCCCGTTTTAAAGCAACACGAGGGCTATTTTGGGACGGACCTCGTCATTTTGAACCACGGTCAGATGACGAGGACGACACCTGAACTGGTACACTCCTCTCCCCACCACACCAACGGGAGGACGTTTGGCATTTGACAGCACGTGTAAGAGACCCCCTCACACGACGGTTCTTCGGTGGTCGGTGGAATCGAGTTTCAAACCTGAAACCCACCGATTCCGAAGCCTAGGCCTTACCACCAGGCCACCGCGGCCTCAGATACTGCAGTTAACATACTAATTAAAATCAGAAATTGCTGTAAAATTACAAAATGATGGATACATTGCTAATTATAAAAAGAGGTTTATTAAAGTATTAGAATGGCTAGTGGAATAGCCTTAACCCATTTATGCCTACTGTTCCATTTTTGGAACACCCCTCCCATAAAAGTTATTTTTATTATATTTTTACAATACAAAAAGATCTAAGCATATAGGATCTTGATAGAGACAGCGCCTTAATCCTTACTATGTCAGCGTTTCATTCTTTATATAATTGCAACTGGGTATTTAAGCATACTGAAATATCTGTGGATCTTCATAGAGATAGAGCCTTAATTCTTTTTGTGTCAGTGTTTCATTCTTTATAAATATAATCTGAATTGGGTATTTAAGCACACAGATAGATCTGAGGATCTAAGGTCTTGATAGAGATGTCTTAAGTCTAACATTTTCCGGAATTTCTATTTTTCTCGATAAATGGTCGTTAAGGTCAGATGTCATTGATCTGGCATTCACTCAACATACATTAAAAATATATACTAATCTGCTTCACTATGAGACAATCTGCTTAGAGAAAAATTTTATAGATTCATAATAACATGTTTAATTTTTCTCTCTTCTTCAACAACTTTTTCTGCAGTTTATAAATAAGTAAATAAATAAGATGAGCATAAATCTGCACACTAAGAATATTATAACTCAGCAAAAATAATAAACCCATAACTGGATACAACTTAAAAGCATTTCTGCTTACGATTTATTGAGAATAAAATGGTTCTATTCGTAACTGTACACTGCTGCTATTAAAAAAAATGAATGTATTGATGGACCATTACCTTTTTTTTAAAGTTATGGAAACTAATTAAGTCGGTCCAAGAATTTTGAACTGCACTTTGATGTACATCTGACCGAATCTCTCTGAGCATTGAAAAGGCCCAAAAGTCCGTTTAACGAAACACGGTTGATGCCCAGACACTTGAATATCATTGAGGAGTTTTTCCTTTCTTTTGTTAAGTTAGAATGATTGAATACTCGAGGCGCATGCTTTGTTCTTTAGAGACGCTAGCTCAAATGAGTTTCCGGTACAAGGAAGTATTTTAAGAATTGTCAAAGGATGATCAAGTATTTGATTTTTAGCCATCAAAGTAGGGTTATCTTTTTTGTATCAATCTGTTAATGGATTGTAATTGTATTTTCGAGAAAGAATGATGAATTTTTCTGATCTTCGGATTTCCGCTGTTTTGAGGCACTTGAATTTGACATATTTAGAAGGACAAAGTTAAACATCTTAATCAGATCTGATAATGGGCATCTGATTTAATAAATGCAACGTTCAAATTCAGGCCAAATCATTTCTGGTGTCGAATCTTCCTATATGAACAACAACAACTGTAATCAAATTCCTGCTAGTATAAACCATATGTATCATTTAGTTTTGGTCAATGAAGTGATAAACTGTTATTTCTGTTTAAGTTATTTGTGTGTCTAGATTATTTCATTGAATGTAATGGTATCCAAAAACTGTATAAAAATTTAGACTTCGTAATTTTTTTGACTCAAATAATATACAGCTTATTTGTTTGCACCAATTAAAACATGTTTCAAACGCTTATCCCTTAATTTGGTTATGTCCGCTACAGCGAATAATCAAATAAATAAAATCTGGTGGGTTTATGAAAACTTCTATATGGCTTAAATATCTAACAAAAACTTTAAAATATATTTTTATTACAGTAAAAAAATAAATAAAATTCTTATTTGGCAACACTGTACCTGTCAGACATGGGAAAATATTAAAAAATATTTGAGAAAACATCTTGTCAAATTAAGGGTTATCTAACAGTTTTAGAAATCGGGTAACATTTAGAGTGGGAATCCTACATCAAATCCTTTAATTACTTTAAAAACCAATTCAAAGTTTTAACTACCCTTTACAGACATCAAACACTTTTCACAACAAACTCCTTTTATGTGCTTTAACCGAAACATTTCCCGATTGTGGACGAACGAATAAGGAAATATATTCACTTTTCAACTAAAAGTAAATTTTGAAGTTGCCAAAATGTGGAAAAGAAAAACTGCTCGCTCCGATAAAAAAAAAAAAATACTATTGAGATGTAAATGAGAGCATTCAGAAAAAGATAGACTTGAGATTTTATTGCCCAAACTTTTATATTTGTTTGCGTCTCGACTTTTGACATATTTCTGCCGGAGTTTCTCCCACTTTAAAAAGGGCAAGAAGAGAAAGAAAGTTTGCTGTTTGTTTTGGAATATTCCCTCTTTTTGTTTGCCATTGTTGTGTGTGTGTGTGTCGAGATGCAAACTTTCCGAAATTTGACTTCAATACTTTTTGCAAAGAAGGACTTATCTTTTAAAGTTTGCGGAGAATTTGTCATTTAGTAGACTGGTAAAAGGCATATATGCCAAGCTGAAAAACACACTCTACAAAGGATCGACTTCTTGTGCGGGAAATGTATTGAGTAGTTTTGCTTACTTTTCGGACTTTAGAAGGAAAGAAGTTACAGTCGCAGTGAAGTCTTTGGTGAATGTTTTTTAAAGCATCATTTAACTTTTCCTGAATGGCACTCAGTTGTTTTAGGAGCATTTATTTCTTGCTAAGTATATATTTATCATTTTATTTATGGGGAATTTATGATGGGAAAATAAAGCCTTAATAATGATGGGAAAAAAAATACGAGTCATATATTTAAGAATTGGAGTTTTTTAACCTCTTCGCCTGCTGATCTTATCTCAAACAATTATTTTGAATGATTATCTTAAATAAGCTCGAAAGCCCCTTTTTTGTTTCATTGTTTACCATTTTAGTGGTTGATTTACTGAAATTGATACGCAAGACACTTTAAAGCAAATATTAAAAAGCACTCTAAAGCAAATGCTGTTTTGATGAAATTTTAAAGCTAGAGCTTTACACTAAAATTTTTCAAATGCTTCTATTAGGAAACTTGCTTCATGTTTAATATCGCTATGTTGTGGGAACAACAACAACCCGGCCAATCGGTGAGAGTGGGTTCTCCAAAATTTCCTCGCATATTTTCTAATAGGTTTGTTCTGCCAGAGAATGCCTAGCATGGCATTGGAGTACAATATTTACAAAACATTAGCATTTGGCGCGAGTTCAGCATTTATACTCATCTATCGTGCCTAGCTTGGCAAGCTAATTGGCGATTACTTCCTGACATGCGTTAATAGAATTTGTGTTTTAAATTAACTTTTTGCAACCGATTAAATCGATAATTTTACACAAAACTGCATTTTTTGTTATAAACTTTCATACCAAATCTGATATATTTAAGTCATTAGGATTTTGAATTATTTCGTTTACATGTTTCCAAAAGTACAGAAGGTCGATAAACAGTCAACCACCTAGTTAGATCAGTCAACCCCAAGGTTTGAGAGTAGTCTGCAACATCGATGTTAAATTTACTTACCGAAGTATTAATTTATGTACTATCTAGTTCTCTTCATTTTGTAGTTAACATGTTTATTTACATTCGAACAGTCGGACAGACGGATGTCCTCTGAACAGATTTTTCTCAAAATTCGATAGAAATATTCAAATTTGAGGTAAAGACCATATGTCGATTTTCAGTCTTCTAGCGAAAATTATTTTTAGTTATTTTGGTCATAGACGGACACACTGATGGATATTTCCCAAAAATGTGTTTTTTAACTCAGGGTGGTCTAAAACATGGAAATTCGTCAAAATCTCGAATTCGCATTCAAATTTTTTGGCCATTACGATACTTTTTTTATAATTTGCAAACTGGAAAGTAAAATATGAGTTTGCATTCTAATCGTCTTCACTATCCTATTGTAATGGTTCAGATTCTCACAGGTCTGATCATTGCGGTTTCTTTTTCACACGCTCCATAATTGCCATTTCCAGACTGGTCTCCTCAATGGCGAAGTTTTATGGCGATGTAATTGCTTACAGATGGACAGGAACCCTCCTTCTAATAAAGGACATCTGGCCCTTTAGAGTGAGTCCAGATAAAGGACCACCCGTGCAATAATCGTGTCTGCGACACAGATGTGTAATCTGCATTGTGGACCACGAACATTCCTGCGGTCAACTGTAGACCAATGAATTTTTTGTTGAACGACGATTGGAGAATCGGCAACCCAAATGCTCCAATGTGGATGAGAGATGGAGTTGAAGGAAGAGAGAAAAGGCTAGGTTTTGGTGAGAGAAAAGAGAAGAGACGAGGAGCTTTTTTGGTGAAGAGGTCGAGAGGAGATCGGTGAAAGCCGAGCGTTAGAGACAAGATTCCACCCGAGGAATTCTGTGGATTCCTGGTGCTAACCCCTGTACCAGCGTGAGACTTTGACGGCCGGTTAGCTGTTCTAGTGAGTTTCACCGAAATATTTCGAGGAACTATTCTTGTGGTGTTTACATTTAACCTAGATGATAAATAGTATTTTTTTCTGTAAATTAAAGCTGTAAATAAAGTAATTTGATTAAAACGCTACCCTTTGTTTGATCGGACCAGATCGAGACGTTACACTTTATTAGACTAAATATATATGATTATTTATCTATATAATTATTTATATGTAATTATTTAGTCTATTATTTTGGGATCAAGAAAGCATACCGAATTTCCTTTATCTAGTTCGTAAATTGTTGCCATTAAGTGTGTTTTGTTTTATGTGTTGGTGCTTCATGCCTGCTAATTAAAAACAAACAATAAAAAACTGTCCTCATAAATTCTTAGGACGTGAAAGGTTTTGATGCATTCCAGTTTGACATTTGATAATAATTGACATAGAATGATTGATTATAAATTTCATCACCTTCAATGTAAACCTAATCATAAGCGTTAAGATCAAGTGTATTAAAATCGGGTTGTATGTGTTTATATATCTTTAAATCCAATCGATTTACTTTCACTTGATCGTACGTTTTTTCGCTGTGCTCTATGCAACATTACACAGCAACAAGCTAAGAAAACGTGAAGAATGTCAAAAATAATTTATAGCGTTCTTTATTAATGCATTTTACATAAAATGCTATCGTTCTTAGGCTTACATTGTGAAAAATTTGTCGGCAAAATAAGCAATCGTATCATTGATAAATGATAAGTATAATTTAAAAGAGCCTAAATTGAGACTGAATTACACTCCAGATCGAAAAAGAATTTTTTTCTTTCGTTAACGAATAATTGCAAGACGAAAACAATTTTTATTTTCTTGCATAAAGAGTTTTTTAAAAAAAAATGTCAGTTATTTGTTTTGGAATTGCTTACGATGATGTTTCAGTTTCAGGTTACAAATTTCTTTCTTCTCATCGATCTGTTTCTCCAGGTTTCTTTTCTCTTTTACTAACCTAATTTCAACAAATGTAAGTAATCCGCTTGTGTGGGTACCCATGGTGTAGTGGTTATCACATCCGCCTAACACGCGGAAGGTCCCAGGTTCGAAACCTGGTGGGTACATCTATTTTTATTTTGGTATACTTAAGGATTCTAAAGCAGCTAAAAATGTAAATCGTATTTCAACAAATAACCAAGCAGTTTTTCATTTTAAAAAAAGTTGTTTTATTTTCTGAAATTAGTATTAGTATCTCACTGAAATATTAAAGCATATTTCATTTTAAATTGCATTTGTTAAAAAAAAAAAATTCATATTTTCTGATAATATACGGAAAAGTTTTAAAAAATCAGGAATTTCATCGTAGGAAATAATAGAAAAAACGGATCATAAAGTACATCTGTAGAAAAAGGAAAAAAAAAAAAAATTGAAATAGAAGGGGGAATTTTTTTTTTTAATTAGCGACGCATGCGTAATCTCATCGTGATTATGTCAAACAAATTTAAATTGACTAATGACTCAAATTAATTAAGACGATTTGTAAGAACTCAGAGAAAGATCAATTTGGGAATCAAGTTGTAACTTCATTTTCCGATGAATCACCAAATGGACAACTTTCTGCAATATTTTCTAATAACCCCACTAGCGAAAAATGGATTTCTCAAAAGTCGATAAATCATCAATTTGTTTCCTAAGCATTTCAAATGTCGAAGCACATGGCTTCAAATCCAGAAACCAAAACAACATAATGTTTTCACATGATAAAAAGCGAAAGACATCATTAAACGGTTATCATTTGAAAGAGAAATGATGATTTTACGCATTTATTTATATGAATTTCTAAAGAATTATATTTAGAAGAAGCTGCATTTTTATTATTATAAAAGATTGTAGAATTTATTGCTTTACGATTGTGATATAAAAAGTTTCAGATTAATCATAGAAACAAAGAATGATAATTAAATGCTAAAATTATAGATTGGATGTAAATTGTAATAACCTTTGCATGGCCACTTCGAATGACATTGGATAAACATACATTTATTAGGTTTAATAACCAACGGAAATGGTACACCCAAAATTTTCTCAATAGCATACAACAACGAAGTATTAAATTTTGGCATGAATTTAGTATTTTTACTAAATCTATTGTGTTATCCTTGGCGACTTGATTGGCGATTAATCTCTGGTATTTGCTAATGGCCTCCAAATATCGAATTGCGTTTCGAGACTCACTTTTTTCTCTACTGATTGACACAGAATTTGTCACAAATTCCTATACCAAATTTCATGTGTTTAAGTCACTGCGTTTTTTTAATCATCCCATTGTTGTTGTTGTTGTGTCCGTGTTTTTCACGGAAAGGGGGTGCGGTAGCTTCTGAGGGCAGAAGAGGGCACCCAGAGGGCAGAAGTCCGACTTCTAGCTTACACACACGACACAAACCTTTTTTCGGGGGTGGTCGAATTCATTCATACACTCATTCATCCATCCATCAGCAAGTCGGAATTTAGATCTAAATCAGAGACCGACTCATCCCTAATTCAGTACCCCCAGAGGTATCGTTTTGCTATGGGAACTTGGAGGACTTTGCAGTCCCGACATATTTAACGTGCCCCAACTGCCATTAGCCAACATGAGCCATTGCCATTGGCCAAGACGAGGACAGAACCCATGACCTTTCGGTTACGAGACTGACGCTCTACCAATCAGGCTACCAGGGCCCAATCATCCCATTAACTGCTCTAAAAGTACAGATTGACAGATAGTTAAAATGATATTGGATTTGTTTCAAAATTATCCCCATTTTCACAATTATCTATACTATACATGTTAAATCTGAGTACAGAATCACATCAATGCTCTCTTCGATTTGTTATTATCGAGTAAAATATTCAAACAACCGGGTAGTCGGATTTCTTCTGAACAGATTGTACTCAAGTTTAGTTTAGTTTAGTTATATTAACGTCCCGTTGCAAAGCAACACTAAGGCTATTTTGGACGGACCTTGTCACTTTAAACCACGGTCAGATGACGACGACACCTGAACTGCCATCCCCCTCTCCATATCACACCAGTGGGAGGACGTTTGGCCTGTCAGATTTAAAGTACAAGAGACCTCCTCACACGACAATTCTTCGGTGGAATCGAGTCTCGAATCTGAAACTCTCCGGTTCCGAAGCCGAGACCTTACCACCAGGCCACCGCGACCCCCCGTATAAAATTGTGAACGTTGGATAAGTTTACGAACGCCACAAATGCCCATACGTGAGAGTTTCGTGCTTCTTAGTATAATAAAAACTGGTACTTTGTGTATTAATTACGTGGCATCGATGAGCAATAAGAACTAAGTATTCATTCTTGGCATGTAGCAAACATTTCTACTAAGTCCAATACCAGTTCTTTGGCGATTAAGTGGTATTATGTGGTTTATACATAAGTACCAGATAATCGGGAATATATATATATATATTTCCGAATTCAAGGATGTCAAAAACGTTAAAATTCGTCATAATCTCGATTTCGATTTTTTTTTTTTTACCTTTATTGCATTTTCTCTGTACTAAATAAACGAGAAAATAATAAAAGATATTTGTTTAAACAGATGCCTATTATTTGTACGAGCATCTCAAAACATCACGCGACTTTTCCTCATCGGCTCTTTCTAATGATTCAGTCTCTTTTCATCCGCACTCGTTCAGTCATGTACCGTCAGGCAATTAGTAAGTTAAGATAGGCAGTTTCTAGATTTCTCTAAAGCTAGTAATTATCTGTAACATTATGAGTTATAAGCAGTTTATAGATCTTCTCAGAACATCGATTATTTAAAATAAAAATTGAATAGCTAGAAATTTAACACCCGTTTCATTAGGTATTGCTAAAAAAATTTATACACTAACGTGCGTATAAAAATATTTTAACACAGCATTGATTGTGTTCCATTTTTTAAATAATGCAGCATTAAAAACATTTAGTCTTTATAATACCAAATTTTTTATAGAAAAACAAATGTATTATTTCAATTTATATTCTTTTTAAGCTAATCATAAAATGATAAAACTCAAGGTGACGAAAAGAATGTACCCACCAGGTTTCGAACCTGGGACCTTCCGCGTGTTAGGCGGATGTGATAACCACTACACCATGGGTACTCATGGCAGCGGATGATTTATTACAAATGAAATGAAATCGACCTACTTTCGAAACGTTTAACAGGGGTCATTCGCAAATTGAAAAATATATATTTCCGTTTGTGAAAAGCGTATGGAAATCATTTATTAAAACAATTTTTAGTTCGTTATTCCTGATCCATGCACAAATGTAATTTGGTATCATAGGCGAATCATCGACTTAGTTTATGATTAATTTAACAAATAATAGAGTGATTATTATCATACAAAAGCGTATATAAAATTAAAATATGATTTTCTCTGATTAGTGATTTAGATCATTAGATTTATGTCCTATCTTCAGCGATATAGTGAGATGGGGGTTAAGGAGTATTGTAGCTCCGGGCATCAGTTCTTAAGACGCTCTAGGGAGATTAGATATCATACAACCACCGATCGATCGAAAATAGTGAATGCATTTCAGGATATCAACCAGAAAATGTTTATAGAATGGCAATTTGGTCTGCAGACAATGCATTACTGAATAATTATTGTGAAATATTAAATAGTAATTAGAAAAGTTCTTCTAAAGCTGGAAAGGAAAGAAAACTTGACAAATTTAGCAAAGTTTATCTAAACAAATAAGGATCAAAGACACAGTTAAATGACAGACAAAAAAAAGCTCTTCTGATGTTTGAAATATTTCATATTTTTTTTCGAAGTGTCAATAGAACTGAATATTGTTTTTATTTCTTATTTGGAGTTGATGCCACAGTAAATATTTATATAATCATTAGTGACGTCATTTATATAATCATTAGCTATTACCCGCGACTCTTTTCGCTTGGAAATTTTGGTGCATATGTACGAAAAATTATCAAATAATGCAAATAAAAAAAATTAAACCTAACCTAAAAAAAGATACATTTAAAAGTGTAGGCATATACGAAAAATACATAACATAAATACAATTTAATAACAAAAGCACACAACTAACATAAAAACAATTTATTGACATTGTATACTCAAAATAAAACAAAACCGCAAATCAAGTCCATTTTATTTATAGATCGAGATTGTTTGAAATAATCGGTCGAAATTCTCCTAAGCTTAACCTGAACTCTGTTGGGAAAAAAAACTGAAGCCTTACTCATCTTTGGCGGGATTTGGGCTCAGCTTTTTGGCGTGAAAGTTAGTTTTTAATGAATAATTAACTACTTAATTAACCGAAATGAAAAGCAGCCTATGTTCTATTCCTGACTATAATCTATCTTTGTGGTAAATTTCGTCCAGTTCTTTTCAACTGATCTGGCGTGATTAAGTAACAAACATCCATCCATCCATCTAAACTTTCACATTTATAATATTAGTATAGATTTTTATATATGGAGTTGCTTTGAAATTTACCAACAATTTTTTTTTTTCATTCCCCTTTTCTTAAATAAATTGTTTTAAATCGTCAGAATCTGTATGTACTACCTGCCATGAAAAATAATGCAAGATAGGTATTACATATCAAGTGCCGTACAAGCCCAGGGTGATGTGGAAAGCGACTACATTTTAATTATTAATGAATTCTACAATATATTTGTGTTGAATTGCATAATATAGATGCACATGAAATGATATTAATTGATGAAAAGTAATTTCGCTTGACTCTCTAACGCTTGAAGTTTAGTTTAGATTAGTTATATTAACGTCCCATTTTAAAGCAACACTATGGCTATTTTGGGTCGGACCTCGTCAACTGACCATGGTTCAAAATATCGAATGAACAGGCCATTGCAGCTCGGCTTTACACTCCTCACAGATAGAATATAAGGTAGAGAACAACCATGTCCGAATCCAGGATGCCAAGATATCGGTTTGTTTAGTTTAATTATATTAACGTCCCGTTTCAAAGCAACACGAGGGCTATTTTTGGACGGACCTCGTCATTTTGAACCAAGATGAGATGACGAGGACGACACCTGAGCTGGCACCACCCTCTCCGCACCTCACCAGTTGGAGGATGTTTGGCCTGACAGATTTAACGTGCAAGAGACCCCCTCACACGACGGTTCTTCAATGGAATCGAGTCTCGAACACGAAACCCTCCTGTTCCGAAGCCGAGACCTTACCACCAGGCTACCGCGGCCCCCCTAACGCTCAAAGACTTAACGTTAAAGGAATGAAGTGTCACGCTTTTGTTATGACGTCACAGAAGACCGTAGAGGCCTTGTCTATCGGTGGTTGCGGGTGTATTGCACTTATAAAATCGAAATTGATAAGGCAATGATTATAAAACGTCTTGGATGCCTTTCATAATTGGTAAATTACTGATACCATCTGTAGGCAAAATATATTTATGTGTGTGTCAAATTCAAATTATTTAACTTCAAGCAAAGTGCACGTACAGATCTTTAAAAATAATCTCATAAAATGCTGTGGAAATAATTCAATTATAATCTATTATAAAGATTTCTTCATAATGAACCATGACCAACAGGAGACGGTGTCCGAATAGAGAGGTAGATAAAGGCCTTATCCACGGTGTAATTTCGTCAGCACTTTTCCGTTTCTACCCTCAAGAACCGATCAAGCAAGTTTTACGTCATCGACAACTTTTTCTAACCATTTTAAAAATGCCGTCGGAAATATTGTCTGCAAAAGAAATTCAACCAATCATGTGAAACTTTGAAATAATGTCACACAAGTGACGTCACTTTCGGTTTCGTTTGCTGACGGAAAGCGCCGACGATATTTCGCCGTGTGATAAATCCTTAAGGCTTTCTAATTTGTCACCTTACTATTTTTCAAGGTATTATTCAGGCAGTCATTTCATATGAGTGTTCGTCTTTCTCTTTTTCTGGTTCCAAATGGTTTAGCCAAAAGTATATATTTAATGGTTGGATTGTCATCCAATCTTATTAAATACCTTATCAATTTAATTCTCTGTATTTCTGTAAATTTAATAATAATTGACTCATGAAATTGTAAATCTCAAAGTGGGTTCTCCTTCGTAATTTTTATTTTCTAAGTACAATAACTTGCTCAATCAATCTCATGTTATAACTCTCAAACAATCTCATTGTTATACCCTTACTCTATTCACCTGTTTTGTTCGTAGGTTAAGAACCTTGAATTCAAGAACTCTATGGTACTCCCTGGAAATTTGCAACCTTCTTTCTAATAATTATCATATTTACTATATCATTGCATTTCTATAAATTTAATAATCTCTCTGTCTTCAAATTGTAAGCCATCAAGTAGATTCTTTTTTGTAATTTTAATTTTCAAAATACAACCCCTTACTAAGTCATGTCATTGCTATGCTACAGCTTTATTCATCTTTGTCCGGAGGTTGAGAGCTTTGAGTTCAAGAATTCCGTGTCACTCCCTTCATATGTGAATCAGCAATAATCTTTGCAACAACTGTCACACTTAATTTCCCCCAAAAATTTCTCTTAATATTTCTCTTTCAAATATAATAAGTGTTCTTTTTTTTTTTTTTTTTTTCATTCTTTACTCATGTTCCAGCAGTGTATATAAGAACGCACATAATCAAACTTTTGTAAATGAGCAATTTTTTAAAAAGAAAACTAATCTAATAAAATTGGATTTTAAATATTTTTATAGTCCCCACTCTCCAAAAAATGCAGATGTGACTCTGTTGCTAACCTCTGACATTATGCTATTCAGTATAGACATTTCAGATTACAAGTATTTAAAAGATATTTACGGTTTTAAACATATTGAAATCAAATCACAATATGAAAATACTAAATATTTCTATCCAAAAATTCACACCGTACCGATGTAAGGAACCTTGGGTAAATATAACCTGCACTTAATTGAACTACACTGGAGCTGGACATTCAAATTCGTTCTCTTAATTAACCGAGATCTAATGTTTAGAAGAAAAAAAGTGATTCTATCACACATAAATGTATGCTTTCTATATGCACCTATATACTAGTTAGTAAAAAATATATCGCTAAGGTTGGGTGACCTGTTCGTTGTCTTTAGCCAAGCAAAGTACAAATGGAGGGGAATTTGGCTTGAAAACTCTCCATCTTGACAATCTAGCTCCATTTATAACAGATTAATCAATTTATCTATCTAGGTCACTTAATCAAATGGCGGTAAAACTTAATTGGCGAACTTTCTAGATTTATTGCGCCAAATGGGATTAGAGCCGTCTTTTATGAACTGACTTAGCAATACAGACTGAGTTCCTAAGTCTCCGCAACCAAAAGACACATAAGAGATTGGAGAAAAAACCTAGTAGCATGATAATGCTTTATGCTTGATTTATCTATTTTTATATTGTTATGTTTTAAAAAATTTACTCTGAATAACAATAACAATAATTTGCCCACACAAAAAATTATAAAAATCACATGCATAATGTGTTGGCGTATGCTCTATGCAAAGGGAATTGAATTACGTAGAAAGCGCCACGTCTGTGCCTAAAGGCCTTATACCTTATAGGTAAAATACCGTCCGCACTTTTCCGTTTCCACCTTCAGAACCGTCAAGCAAGTTTTTCGCAATCGACAACTTTTTCTAACCAATTTAAAAATGCCAACGATAACGGTGGAAATATTGAACAGAAACAAAATTCGACCTATCATGTGAAACTTTGAATTGACGTCACTTTCGTTGTCGTTTACTGACGATCTTTCGCCGTGTGATAAGGCCTTAACTCGCCAGTATAATATACAAAAGGATAGTGTGGTTTTGAGCGTGTAATCTGTGCGTCAGTAATATAGGAACAGTGATATGAAAATTAAATGTGCAAAGAGAAATAGCAAATTTTTAATTGAGTTATCGCGTCAATCAACATGTAAAAATACAGAAATTGAAAAAATGAAAATTATTGTTTTACAGTTTATAGTAAGAACCGTGCTAAAATTTTTTGAACAATCCACTCTATCTAGAGAAGAAAATGTATGAAACAACAATAAAACTATTATTTATTTATTTATTTTAAAAGGATGCCCAATTTGTTGCTGTTTATGCTCCTTGGATTGAACACCAATTCAAACCAAGTCCCAGAGCGGGGAAATATGCAATAGTTTCAGAAGATAAAATCCCTAAGCACTTGAAACTCATATAAAGATAATACTCATACATTCCCTTGCACAATATCTTTTTTACAGGGAGGGGGGTCAAGCACTTCACAGATAGAACAAAGGGTGGTGGGTGGTTCTAATGCCACTTAGTCATACCAAGCCCGAATGAGCATAGCTCTTTCGAATGAAGGCGGAAGTGTACGCCTTTCGTCGTTAACGAGCACCGTGAGGGTGAAAGTACGACTTTTTTCGAACACACACGATAAAACCTTTTTGAGGGGGCAGTCGAACTCATTCATACACTCATTCATCCACCCATCCGCAAGTCGGAATTTAAATCCGAATCAGAGACCGATTCATCCCTGATTCAGTACCTCCAGAGGTATAATGGTAACTTGGAGGACTTTGCTGTCACGACCTATTTAACGTGCCCCAACTGCCATTAGCCAACACGTCGGTCTTTGGAAGAGACGAGGACAGAACTCGTTACCTTTCGGTTACGAGTCTGACGCTCTACCAACCAGGCAACAAAGGGTAAGGAACAACTATGCCTGAACCAGGACTCGAACCCGGGACTCCCAGATCATGGAGAAGAAGTGGCGGGATCCTTAGGTC
This sequence comes from Argiope trifasciata, assembly GCA_026543055.1. NCBI lineage: Eukaryota > Metazoa > Arthropoda > Arachnida > Araneae > Araneidae > Argiope > Argiope trifasciata. The sequence goes on along the minus strand of JAPMOQ010020308.1, from coordinate 474,024 downwards.
AGGATACAGGCAAGCAAAATTAAAATTAAAATTTTGATAAACATGCTTTTGGTGAGAGTCTGCTACCCTAGAAATAACAACGAGCCAAACTGGCATATCTAGGTTTAACTTTTAAAATATTTTCAGCAATTTTCACATCAAATTTTACAGTTCATGCTGCATTGTTCTGCAATAATAAAATCATAAGTAGAATCATGATTAAAAATGATCTGATGAGTAAATGAAAATGTAACTGCCTCTGTATTATGATTTGAATTTTATCGGTGGCCTGGTGGTCTCGAACCGGAGGGTTACCCGATTTCACAGAAGAATCGTCACAAAATCCAATGAAATCCGTCGGGAGTGGATCAACTTATTTCCACAGGTGTGGCGTGAAAGCTGAGAGGAGGAAACTACTAGTTCAGGTGTTGTCCTCGTCATCTGATCAAGATTCAAAATGACGAGGACCGTTCCTAAAAAACCTAGGGGAAAAATATGTTATATCCTCATGTATATACAGGAAACATTATTATTATCTATATTTTATACGGCTATATTGGAAAAAAATTAAATAATTTTATGAAAAATTTTACCTCTAAATATGTTTTCTTTGAAATTTAAGCGATATGTATAGAAGCAAGGCAACTTATAACTTTTCTGTGCAGAAAGAGAAAATATTATAACAGTGACTATTTTTTTAAGAAAGAAACCGAACTCAAGGTTTTGACCAGATTTTACATTTCAAACCACCGCAAAACACAGTTTTCAAACAATGACTACAAAAAAAAAAAAAAAAAAAAAACTCTAAATTACATGAATGAAACTTGGTATGTGATCTTACCATCAAATTTGAAGATTTCTGCCAAATTTGTAACGATAAAACGATTAAGATGAAGTCTGCCGGTTAGTGTGCCTATCCGAATACAAGTAAACACGATAACGACAAAAAGTGCCATACTGGATGAATAAAATTTGGTATACAGCAGCATTTGATTTGGGCCGCGGTGGCCTGGTGGTAAGGTCTCGGCTTCGGAACTGGAGGGTTTCAGGTTCGAGACTCGATTCTACGGAAGAACCGTCGTGTGAGGGGGTCTCTTGCACATTAAGTCCGTTAGGCCAAACGTCCTCCCGCTGGTGTGGTGTGGAGAGGGGGGTGCCAGCTGAGGTGTCGTCCTCGTCATCTGACCGTGGTTCAAAATGACGAGCTCCGTCCCAAAATAGCCCTCGTGGTGCTTTACAACGGGACGTTAATATAACTAAACTAAACTAAACCAAAAAAAACCTTAATGCTAATTAAAACGGGACGTTGATACAATTAAACTAAACCAAAACAACCTTAATGCTAATTAAAACGGGACGTTGATATAACTAAACTAAACCAAAAAAACCTTAATGCTAATTAAAACGGGACGTTGATATAACTAAACTAAACCAAAAAAAACCTGAATGCTAATTGAAACGGGGCGTTAATATAACTAAACTAAACCAAAAAAAATCCCTAATGCTCCTTTAAAACGGGACGTTAATGCAACTAAAATAAACTAAGTAAGACTATTGAAATGAACTTTCATTCATGATTATATATTTTTTGCCCCCATTCATGATAACAAACGATAACTATGATAAATCTGAGCAAGTTTTCATTCTTCTTCATTTCTTCCTGTTAAAAAGTTTTCGCAAAAACCTCCACTGCACATGGAAAATGTAAAAAAAAAAAAAAAAAAAAAAAAAAAGAAGTCGTAACCTTCGAAACCAATTGATGATTCTAAATCCTTTTGCATCAAAACTTCCAGACGTATATTTCATTTGAATTCCGCATTAAGAAAAAAAAAAAAAAATGGGGGGGGGGGGGGGGGGGGGCAGAGGAGCAAAACATAGTTTTAACAGAAGAAGAAAAAAAAAAAAAAAATCTCTGGAAATATTTGATAGAGTCTTCCTCCAAACTCCTTTTTACTTTGCAGCGTTGCTCTTAAATCCTAAACTCGGAATTACCTGCAAAGCAGTTCAACGTGCGCGCTTTGCCAGTGTTTCTTTTCAATAAAAATGGGAAAATATTTTACTTTGAAAAGCCCCAGCATGTCTCCGCGTAAAATTGGATGGTTTCCGAAGAAGAAGCATATTTCACGTACCCCATTCTCCATCCCTAACCCCCCTCTGCGCCCTATAATGTATTCCATTCCATTTCTTTTCTTTCCTTTTTTTTTATTCTGAATAATTTAGAAATATTTTCTTGGAGGCAACACTTGGATAAATTCCCGAGCATATTTAGTCACGGGGATAACTCTTGCATGCATTTCCTGGAAATGTTTTCTTTCCTTGAAAGAGATGGATACATCGGAAAGATCAAAAGAGTGATGTAGATTTTCGGGATAGGCCATACTGTTAAGGTTATTGTATCTATGAAGGAAAAAAAAAAGGACTATATACAAAAAAGGATCTTTTCTCAAATTTTTTTTCGTTAGCTACTAATCGACTTAACATAGATTTTTGTAAAACTTTCATTCATTTGATTGGCGTAAGCCCCCCTCCTATAAAAAGGATTAATAAAATAAGAGGGATGATCAAATATAAACGTTACTTTAAAAAAAACCCACCTTTATTTTGAATGAAGATTTTTTTTTTTTTTTTTTTTTTTTTTTTTTTTTGAAGAATTACCTAATGTATGCCTCCAACGGTATTGTTCTCTAAAGTGTGGTGGTGAGTCTAATGCCACTTGGCCATACCAAGCCCGAATAATCGGAGCTCTTAAGAATTAAGGCAGAGGTTGCGCCTTTCATTGTTAACTAGCACCGTTCAGGTGAAAGGACGACTTTGCTCCAACGCACAAAACACAACCCTTTTTAGGGGCGGTCCAAACTCATTCATCCATCCGCAAGTCAGAATTGAGATCCAAATCAGAGACCGACTCATCCCTGTTTCGGTACCAATGTGATGGGAACTTGGAGGACTTTGCAGTCACGACCTATTTAACGTGCCCCAACTGCCATTAGCCAACACGGCGGTTTTTGGCCGAGACGAGGACAGAACTCGCGACCTTTCGGTTAAGAGTCTGACTCTCTACCATCTGTAAACAATTACACCGCCATAAAACGTCGCCATTGAGGAGACCAGTCTGGAAATAGCAATTATGGAGCGTGTGAAAAGGAAACCACAATGGACTGGCCGGGAAGAAGCTGAGTCATTACTATATCGAACTGGCAACACCATTTGTATTAGATTTAAATAGAGTTGCCTGTTCAATCGTTAATAATCTAATGATTATTCTCCGTAAATTGATACTCAGACCTCGAATTCGCTCTTGCGCTTATGATTAATTTCTTAACTGTTTTATTTTCTTTATTATCTAAAAAGATAGCAATTTCTATTTTGAGGATATTTTCTTATTTTGAATACTTGAATTTGAAATCCATTGAATACTTGATGCATCTATGTATTCGAAGTAATTTTAATATTGGATTATAATCGTTACGAATGGTTTATTTTTTGCTTACAACTATCAAAATTCGATAAATCTATGCGCGTCTAGCATACGGATATAACAGTTAAGCGATTAAATAATCAATTATTCATTGAAAAAAATATAGAAAGATGCCCAATGACTATAAACTTTTTTGTTTATTTTATACAAAATATAATGGCTTCCAAAAATATTCGTATACATACGAATATTATTGAAATATTAGATACTAGCCGCCTTTGGCGACCAGCTGTTTCGCCATGAGTAAAGCGTTCTAAAATTTTCAATTGAATCATATATTCATTAGCCTTGTTGTAATTCCGGGAATTGATTGACCTGAAATTAATATTTTCTTCAAGATGATAAACGGAAAGTTTTAAAAGTACACCTTTTCCTAATAATATTCTTTTATTTTATAAATCAGTCAGTTTTAACCATAGGTTATGCTTCTAAAGTATTAAAAATGTTTTTTTGGTGATGTTGCCAAAATATTAAATATGTTTTTTTTAAAGAAAGCGAGAAAGGGAAAAATGTATTGAGTTAATGATTTAGATATTGCAAGCGATTGTAGAAACCTTTACTTTGCATTCATTTTTTAAAGAAAATATCACATTTTATATTTCTTTTATTTTATCCAGTCACGTGCTAAAAGTTGCATTTCTTCAGATTTAATTTGCGATGATCGTTGTTTTTTTATTTGAACTTCCGGCGTTATTTTTATTTTATTTTATCCAGTCACGTGCTAAAAACATGATTAAAATATTTCTTTAAAAATTCGTTAAAAATAGAAGCTTACGTTATAAACTAAAAAAACTGATACCGTTAGAAAGCTAATTTTTTAATCTTTAAATTGATGTAAAAATCATGTTTGTGCAATTATATGTTTGGAAGTTATAGCGGAAAAACGACGACATTTTGCTTAAATTTTAATTAATACAAATTCTAATTAAAAATTCGAAAAAAGGGCTCCTAGGTGCACATTCCTGACCTCCAAGGTATACATGTACCAAATTTGGTAACTGTAGGTCCAACGGTCTGGCCTGTAGAGCACCAACAGACACACACACACACACACACACACACACACATTGAGCTTTATTATAAGTATAGATTAATGTATTATTAATCTTTCCATCCATCTTGTGTTTCTATTTTGTACTGAATGATTACATTATCATCATCATTATTATTATTATTTAATAGTTTACATAAAGTGAATCAAAATATAATTATAAAAGTATCATACTGTTTTCAACTAAAATTGAAGACTAATTCTCTTTAAAAAAAATTTATATCTCAACATAATTTTATAGCTTTTTCTCGTAACTTTTATTTAATGCTATGAACTGAAATATAATAAAATAATTGTCGTAAATTAGAACATAGCTTTTTAACATAAATAAGATCACCTTCTGAATTGATCGATGCATGGAACTGGAAAATATAGAAATCCATTTCAACATTTTATTCATAAAGCAATAAACAATTGAAACTTTCAAAGCAAATTAAACTCAGCTGTTTGTATTAATAAAATTAATTGATTATTAATTTCGAATTTTTATTTGAATTTTTTTTTTGATAAATGTCTATGTAGTTAATTTTAAATTTAATTATTTTTAAAGAAATATATTTTACAGTCAGTACTTTATTTTCAACGAGAGTATTAAATAATTTCCTTAAATCTGAGGTATAATTCAGTTGCCTCCTCTCACGATAATTGTCAAGATAAAAAGGCGAGGGGGGGGGAGTCTTTGTTTTAACCTTTTTTTTTCTTAGTGTTAAATATTTATTAGATAAATTGTAATATAGTTTTAAAAGAAAAAAGAATTACTTGGAAATAAAAAATAGCGACTCTATTATGCTATATAAAAATATTTACAGATTAGAAAGATTTAATTTCTTTTCTGGAGTTGAATGAATTTATGCAGTAGTTAAGAAGTAATTATATTAAATTTTTTTAGCGAAATATTATTCATCTGTATAATGATTTGAAGAAAATATTATATTATAGGTAGAGCATTTCTAATTTTTTTAAAAATAAAAATAGTAGAATTTAGTATCCAGGCTTGTTTTCCCACCTTCCTGTTGTTTCAACAGCTTTCCTTCGTAGATATGATTCCAAGAATCTAAAAATTTATTAACGAGTATTTAACGAGATTTCATCTACTCAGGTGCACTGATTGTGATAGTAAAAATGTGACAGATAAATATTCTTAAACGGCATTGATGGGTTTTGAATAGAAATGTGAAGCATATTAGGAGTGAAGAATTTTCAACTCCAAAATGATAAAATGCATGCAGGAATTTGTGATCCTTTATTAGTATTTTTTTAGTAAGTATTTCACTTTTTTGTCAGTTTCAAAATTCGGCTCAAAGCAAAACATGTTCTTTCGTTTTATCTTTCCTTGAATCGTAAAATTTTTTAATTATTAAAAAATGCACCTTCAATTTTTTAATTCCATTAAATTACTGGCACATTTTGGGGTTAAACTCTTTTTTCCCCTACCTTTTTTCATGGGTTATGGCGTCCAAATACCAGAATGTCTTCGGTCAGAGATCAAAAGGTCGTGGCATTTTTTGTAACATCCCTAGTACATCGATGAATCGCTTTCGTGTCTGTTACAAATAACACTTTATGCCTTGCTGTTGACACTGCGACGATTTGCGTTACACAATACATTATTTCCTTTTCTACTGCACCAGAATAAAATCATGAGCTACCGAATTACGAACTGCGCATGCTCCCATAATTTAACAGAAGATGAGCCAAACAAATCCATCCCCCCTCCATCATTCCTCAGCCCATAAATCTCGCAAAAAAGAATCAATCAAAAAAAAAAGATGAAGGGGTCTCTGAGAACTCTTTTCCCCCGTTGTTGTATTTAACTAAATGACACCGGACAATGACCGGTGTCATCTCTTCATCGCTCTCTCTCTCAAGTTGCTCCCATAAACTGTTCCATTCAACCCCTATTTTGTTCGAATCTGTCGTCGGGGATGCGGCTCCCCCTCCCCATCTTCTGTGACGAGTGAATGCGAAAAAAAAAAAAAGATAGGGGGATATCTTTCAAAAAGGGGGTTTGGACTGCTGCATGTGGGAGTGTTATTTCATGGGTAAGTGACATAGGGCTCTTTCTGGAAAGAGGAAAATGACTTGGGGTAAAATACAATAAAAAAATAAGCTTTCGATCTTTTTTTCTTTCTTTCCATCTTTCTTCTTTTTGTGCCAATTCAGCGATGCAGAACCCGACTCAACTCTCTCCAGTTTGGTCTTCCACCCATTTCGGAGGCCCGAGCCACATTTGGTGAGGTTGCTGCTGGCAACCAACGGCAAAGGTTGCAACATTTGGCGAAAGATCGCCATTTAGCCTCTTAAATAAATTAGAGTTACTTGATAGGAATCAATTAGTAAGAGTGTCTTCACCATTTTTGCAGTGGCGATGGATTGATTACATTAGCGTATAAAAAAAATGACTCTCTAAAACTAAAAGTGCTTATAGTTTTATTGATGTTGTCATCTTAATAAAAAGGGCCGCGGTGGCCCGGTGGTAAAGTCTCAGCTTCGGAACCGGAGGGTTTCAGGTTCGAGACTCGATTCCACCGAAGAACCGTCGTGTGAGGGGGTCTCTTGCACGCTAAATCTGTCAGGCCAAACGTCCTCCCGCTGGTGTGGTGTGGAGAGGGGGGTGCCAGTTCAGCTGTCGTCCTAGTCATCTGACCGCGGCTCAAAATGACGAGGTCCGTCCCAAAATAGCACTCGTGTTGCTTTAAAACGGGACGTTAATATAACTAAACTAAACTAAACCCCCCCAAAAAACCCTAATGCTAATTAAAACGGGACGTTAATTTAACTAAACTAAACTAAACCCAAAAAACCCCTAATGCTAATTAAAACGGAACTTTAATATAACTTAACTAAACTATAAACTATCTTAATAAAAATAAAAGCCGTTTTAGCTATGCAAATATGCATTTTCCATAACTCGTTCTAAAAAAAATAAAAAAAGGGCCCGAATTCAATCAAACTTAACACGATTGTTATGCCGGTGGCCTGGTATAGGGTTAAGGGCCGTTTACACGGCCTATACCCGTCTGCAGACGAGCCACGTGCCGCTCTTTGACCCCTCTTGCGGTTTTCTGGCTTCTTTGATACCCGACGACTTCACCGACAATTTTTCGGTAAACTGCCCAGGCATCAAAGAGTCCAAGAGGGGTCGAAGGGGAAACGCATCCTCCTGGCTATGAGGGAGTGTGGTCCCCCAGTGGGTCGGGGGTCTGATTTAGGACCAAATCTGTGTTTAGTTTTTAGTTATATTAACGTCCCGTTATAAAGCAACATGAGGGCTATTTTGTGACGGACCTCGTCATTTTGAACCACGGTCAGATGACACCTGAGCTGGCACCCCTCTCTCCACACCACACCAGAGGGAGGACGTTTGGCCTGACAGATTTAACGTGCAAGAGACCCCCTCACATAAAGATTCTTCGGTGGAATCGAGTCCCGAACCTGAAACCCTCCGGCACCGAATCCCAGACCTTACCACTAGGCCACCGAGGCCCTCGACCAAATCTGTGAAACGGCAGGTCGTGTAACCCCGGCTTTAGCTCGTCTTCCCTGTGATCTGGATGTTCTGGGTTCGAGTCCCGGTTTTGGCATGGTTGTTTTTCCTCTGTTCTATCTGTGAGTGCCCCCCCCTAGTCGAAAGGGGTTGTGCAAACGAATAAGTGATGCGTGAATAGCAAAGTCCTCTTGGCCCTAGTTGGCGCTATTAAAATAAGTGACGCAATCTATCGGCCTAAATCGTTGTCATCGTTACAGCAGGCTTGTCCAATGCCAAGTGCCATATGAAGCAATACATTCATTATTTAAGGTATCCGACTACGTTAAAAACACTGATTATCGACCACATTGGCGAATTTATTATTATTATTATTACTTGTAGTACAGACATTTCTCTTCCCAAAACAGTTAATCTTTTATAAGAAAATGAAGGCCTCACCTATCATCCAGGATCACATATTTTTCAACTGAATTGTGTCTTTAGCTTCAATTTTCTGGAAAATTAATTTTTTATACAAATTCTCCACCGTTAACATGATATTACCAAAACTAATACAGGTATTCACATAAAAATTTCCAGTGTGTGTTTTAAATAATATGGACAATAAAATGGACCAAAATTTCTATTGTCGGTGAAATACTTTTTCCATTTATACGTGTTTCTAGGAAAATTAAGTTGTACATTTATGGTAGATATGCATGTATGCGCATATTTTTATCCATAACTTCTTTGCATCACAAAATGTTTCTTAGATTTCGGTTCATTTCATTCATCATTATGTTTTATAACTTGTGCACAAAGAAAATTAGGATTGCTTCATTACCATTTTGTGTAGAGTGTTAACAGTTTTGGTCAAATTTCACTAAAATTTACAACAAATTTTCCCATTTCTCAAAATATATTATATTTTCAAATAATTTTTTTGAATTAATAGCGTTTATTATTGACAATACATCTAAAAAACAAATATTTTCTAAAAAATCCAATTTTTCAAAATTTTTCCTTCCAAGGTAGTTGGATACCTTAAAACATTGTCATCTTTACAAAGTGTTAAATTTAAATAACTATCCAATCAATTAAAAAGTAAACTTACTAATTAAATATTTGGCACTCTTTTTCCACAAGAATTTTACCACTACAACAAACATTCCAAGCTTTAGTTTTAAAGTATCTCATTATCAACAAATAACCAAAAATTTTTCGTTTTTAACAATACTTCAGAGCACTATAATAAGCAAATAATACTTTTATACCATCTTAATATTTAAAATTTTACTTTTTCAATGGCACCAATTTTATTTCAGTGCAATTTTTTCATTATTTATATACATTTAAAAAAATTAATAGATTCAGACGATTTTGAAGTAAAAAATATATATAAATAGTTCATTGCTAGTCAATCGATTAATCCATAGTTTTTAAAAATCGTCTGCTACTATCGATATTTTTTATTTTAATTAAAAACGATATTTTCATTTCAATTAAAAACTATATTTTCATTTCAATTAAAAACTATATTTTTATTTCAATTAAAAAACATTTCATAAAAGTAAAAGGAATTTGTGTATCATATTACGTTATTAAAAAAACAGTTTTTTTAATTAAAAAAATTATTGACAAAAAAGCATTTCAATCCTGAGCTAAAACCAAGTATAGCAGCTAATTATATTTAAAAGGTTCGAATGCTCAAATAAGAAATTTATTGCACATTTCAAATGTTACTTAAAGAAGAAAGATATATAATATTTATTTTTTTCTGTATGAATATGTTGAAATTCTTGAAAACAATTTACTTAACAAAGTTGTATCCAACCAAGAAATAAGAGTTGAACAGATGTCGCCAGTGTTTAGTAATACTATGAAAATAAATATTAGATTGTTTGTTTCTCTTTTAAGGAAATAAAATATGATGAAGAAATGAACAATATAGAAAGATTTGAAACTAGAATTCTAAATGTAATGACACGGTAACACTTCAGAATTAATTCTATTTTTTATATAATTTTTAAAAATCTAGACTTATTTACTATAATTATATAATATACAAAATTGTATTTAATATCATCAGAACTCGAATATGATTAAATGCAATCGTTGAAACAATGAAATAAAAATTATTGTAAGACATATCAAAAATAATTTTTAAAGATTGGTTTGAAATTAAGAAAAAAATTATGTGGAGGTTCTAAGTGAAAAGCTCTTTTTTATTGTAAAATGATTTTTATGCAATAATACACTTCAAAGTTATCAAGATAATTGTTAAAATTTCGATTACTGCTAGTTAAAAATCACAATAAATTCTGAAAAATCCTTTCTAATTATCCCTATTATCTAAGTAATAATTACATGTCAAAAGTGGTAGATTTAGATTGAATGATCTGTCAGTTGAGCGTTTTGTATGATTTTTAATTACATATGCCACTGTTTATAGTTAGCATACTATACGTTAAAAACAATTCCTTGGCCCATCGTCATTTGTCTAACTAACACAATGATTGTACACGACCTCAAACTACATCTTGAATTTATTTAATAACTAAAAATGTGTATATATAACAATATGTTTTATAGGGATGAATAATAATGAATATGCTTAAAAAAGATGGGAAATATATACTTTCTCAATACTTTGACTCTTTTTTTTTTGCATAGTTTTATAGTATAATAAAGAGAATTGTTTTATAAACATATGATCCTCATTGGAGGATTGGGATCAAAATTTCATGTAGATAAACAGTTTTGTTATAAGGACAGTATATAAAATTTCATCTATCTAGATCGTTTCTTATTGGCTGAGCCAAATTAAAACTCTTATGGGAAATTTAAGCATAGTCAATTTCAAGACATTTTTCCTACTGAAATTATGGGCCGCGGTCGCCTGGTGGTAAGGTCTCGGCTTCGGAACCGGAGGGTTTCAGGTTCGAGACTCGATTCCACCGAAGAACCGTCGTGTGAGGGGGTCTCTTGCTCGTTAAATCTGTCACGCCAAACGTCCTCTCTCTGGTGTGGTGTGTAGAGGGGGTGCCAGTTCAGGTGTCGTCCTCGTCATCTGACAGTGGTTCAAAATGACGAGGTCCGTCCCAAAATAGCCCTAGTGCTACTTTAATACGGGACATTAACATAACTAAACTAAACTAAACAACTAAAATTCGAAAGCCAGATATTTTTTTTAAATTCATTTTAGTTAATATCTATATAAGTTGCTCTTAAATAACAAATATTAATATATAATTTTTAAAAAAAGATTGGAATAGAGGTGATTGGTCAAAGTTGGTTTTAGTATCTCATATATTAATAAATAAATAAATAAAATAAAAATGAAGATTATTTTTTTAAAATTGCAATAGCTAAGTAAATAAATAAAATTGCAAACCTTTCTAAATACTCATATGCTAAGCCACGACCATCGTAAACGATGGTCGTGGCTAAGCTTAACGGAATCAATAGGTCCGTTAAGCTTTGTATATGTGTATTTTGAGAATTAAGGTATCTAGGTTGAAAACATGAATTTGAAGGAAAATTGGCATTTTTATTATTATTGCGGTTTCAAAAAATAGGTACGTTTCCATATCCAGAGATATATTTATTTTGTCTCTATGTAAGTTAGCAGCCAAATTATAAGAAACTATTGACGTGTAGATAATATTTATTTACAAGCATTTAAAAACTTTAAATGCAGGTCATGAAGAACGAGGGTTCCTTGCCACATGATTCTACAGTATGAATATCGTCATATCTCAAAAAATAATCAAGATATCTTAATGAAATTATTTATAATTGGTGCTCTTTATGTTATGCAAAATGTAATGAGGTATGGATTTGATATTGAATGCTTTAAAAGTGGTTATTATAGATATTATGTAGTAGGAAAATTTTTAATTTTATCGATAATTTTATATATTATATAAAATGTTTTTTTAAAAAAAAAAAAAAAAAAAAAAAAAAAAAAAAAAAAAAAAAAAAAACCTTGTGATCTAAGCTTACTGGGTTCGGGCCCCGGTTCGGTAATGGTTGTTCTGTGTTCTATCTGTGAGTTGTGTGAATATACGCCCTCTGTAAAAAGGGGTTGCGCAAGTGAATGTGTGTGTAACGTTTTCGTTTGAGCTAGAAGTCAGATTTCTGTTTTCAGGTGCTCAGAGGTCTTTACCCTCAGAAGCTACTGCATCACCTTTTGGTGAAAACACGGGCACATCATCATCAATATTTTTATTTTTGAATAATTCTGAAATAATAGTTAATTACATTCTAAGATATGTTTCATTTCTAATGTAATAAAGAAAAAAAAATCTGGAACAGTTTTTTGCTCAAAAACAATCCTGGTTTTGTAAAATTGAAAACTGTTCATGTTTGATATTTAACGTTTTAATGTTTAATGTTTTAATGTTTTTAATGTTTAATATTTTAATAGTTAATGATTTTAATGTTTTATTTAATGTTTAATATTCATATTAAAATATGCCTTTTCCTTAAACTCTACATATATATATATATATATATATATATATTTTTATCATTATTTTATCCTTGCATCGATTTTTAAAAAAAATCGCACAAACATTAAAATATTTACTTTTTGAAAAATCCTCTTTGAACCTACTCGGATACCTTTAATCACAAAAAGGTAGGGAAAAAGTACATTTCAAAGTCTGAAAGCAAATTTAAAAATATGAAAACAATTTCTACATATAAAGCTTTGAAATTTAACATTAAGCATGCTTGACCTTCCTAAATCAAAAGGAAATACGAAATTAAACTATCCTAAAAATACGGCAATAAATAAATATATTTATAAATAAAAAAGAATACGGGGTTTTGAGTAAAAGAAAGCCTCCCAGGGATTAATCCGACTTTGCAAGCTGGAGTAATCAGACTCACATTCACTTGGATAAACGAGCACTCATCATTTATTCGAAATCCATACCCCCCCCCCCCCATCTAACTAAGGCATGTCTGAAGTTCAGAGATTCATTAAAATATATCAATCGAACTTTTAGAAGCAAATTTAGGCTCTGAAATATACTATCGATTCATCTTTAAAAAATTTTAATGGCTTGAGAACTATGAAAGGGAGAGTTCATATGAATATATCTCTTATGCACCACCCAGCTAACTGGTAGTCTCTATTAATTATATGGTATGGGTGTGGCTGTTTCAGTGTTGGAACTTAATAAACCTACAGACACATAGACACATATTATTTGTTTGACCCATAGATATGAAATTCGGTGCATATATATTTTAAAGAGTGAGATATTGCATATAGGAATGTATTTTTCCGAAATTTGAATTATTTAAAAAAATTATGCTGAATTTTGATGTTTTTTGTATTGAGTTTCGAAAATATTATGACAAAAAAAATGAAAAATAAAAGAAAAATGTTTTTTAATAATGATGTTTTTAAAAGCGAAGAAATTTTTCTTGAATTTTGACGATTTTTTAAAAAACGTTATCATTATTTTTTGCCTACAGTAAATTATGTTATTAACTTGAAATTCAATCCGCTTTTAAAACATTATTTGTTTACACATTATTTGTACATTACACATCATTTTTAAAACATTATTTGTTTACACATTTGCACATTATTTGTTTGACCCATAGTTATGAAATTCGGTGTATATATACTTTAGAGTGTGAGAAATTGCATCTAGGAATGTATTTTTCCAAAAAATTTAATTATTTTTAAAAAATTATGCTGAATTTTCATGTTTTTAGTGTTGGCTTTGGAAAATATTATGACAAAATAAATAAAAAAAGAGTTAGAAAATTAAAAAAAAAAAAATGTTTCTTTAATAATAATACTTTAAAAAAGACAAATTTTTCTTGAATTTTGACGATTTTTAAAAAAAAATATTTTTGCCTACAATAAATTATATTATTAACTTGAAATTCAAATCGTTTTTAAAAGATTATTTGTTTACACATTATTTGCACATTACACACCGTTTTTAAAGCATTATTTGTTTACACATTTACACATTAATGGTTTACAAATTTGCACATTATTGGTTTACACATTTACACATTATTTGTTTACACATTTACACATTATTTGTTTACACATTTACACATTATTTGTTTACACATTTACACATTATTTGTTTACACATTTACACATTATTTGTTTGACCCATAACTGAGAAATTCGGTGCATATATATATTTTAGAGAGTGAGAAATTGCATCTAGGAATGTATTTTTCCAAAATTTTAATTATTTTTTAAAAATTATGCTGAATTTTGATGTTTTTAGTGTTGAGTTTCGAAAATATTATGACAAAATACAAAAAAAAAAAAAAAAAAGAGCCAGAAAATATTTTTAAAGAAAAAAAATTGTTTCTTTAATAATGATACTTTTAAAAACGGACAAATTTTTCTTGAATTTTCACGATTTTTTAAAAAATGTTATCATTATATTTTGCCAACAATAAATTATGTTATTAACTTGAAATTCAAACCGTTTTTAAAACATTATTTGCTTACACATTTACACATTATTTGTTTGATCCATAGCTATGAAATTCGGTGCATATATATACTTTAAAGAGTGAGAAATTGCATCTAGGAATTATTTTTCCAAAATTTTAATTATTTACAAGTTACGCTGAATTTTGATTTTTTTTGGTATTTACTTTTGAAAGTATTATAACAAAAAAATTGAAAATATTTTATAAAAAATTGTTTCTTTAATAATAATGCTTTAAAAAGTGACAAATTTTTCTTGGACTTAGATGATTTTTTTAAAAAAAATTATCATTATTTTTTACCTACAATAAATTAAATTGTTAACCTGAAATTCAAACCGTTTTTACTGTTTTATCACATATTTAACTGCTTGCATATCTATCACTGCAAAATGCTAAAGTTGGAGTATTCTGTTTAATATATGATTGGCACGATGAATAAAAAAATGAAGTTACACAACAGCAGAATTTTCCTCCCCCCCCCTCTTCGATGGGCACTTCAAAATTGGAGATGAGAAGCTTGTGGCATAGTGGTTGGTTCTCGCTGCTTTGATGTGTTCAGAACTTATAAGGACTGACTGCTTCTTACCGATTATAAGATATGCTTCCAATGGAAAAGATTGTGTAAGGTCGGTGGTAGGTCTTCTGTCTCATCCGTAGTTATTGCAGTGATGAAGATTTAAAAAGTAGATTGCATTTCGAAGATATTGAAGAGACTTTTGATGCTCTTACGTCATTTATTTCATCACGAAAAAACAAGCATGTTTATCTACAGCAGGAGTGACGATCACACTCACGACACAGAACGACAGACAGAGGAAATGAGGGAAACTCTCGAACATTTTGTACCGGTTCTCAAATAGCTTATTTTGATAGGGGACATCTTGTTTACTGTGTTTATAGACTGTTAAGTTTCTCATACGGATTTCTGCACGTGTGACTCTCGAATCAGGGAAAACACAGACATCTTTTTATTAAGATAAATTTTAAAAAATTATATTAATAAACAAAATTATATATATTTGTTTAGGTTTGCAACTTTTATCGTAGGAATCCCTGACTAAATTTAACAAAGCATTTCTTGAATTAATTATGTAGATGACATGGAATCGGATCAGGGAATAAGAGAATATTTTTAGAATACAGTTAATATGGGCTAAATTGAGCTAAAAGTTAAGAAATTAAAACAGTTTAAGTTAACCTTTTAAAATATCACTACACACACACACACTCACACACACACACTCACACACACACACACACACACATATATATATATATATTGCTAAATAACTCACTAAAGTATGAGAGATTCAGTAAAAAATGATAAATTCAAGTTAAAGTTAATATTTTATAACTATTATATATTAATGTCATGAAGTCGTTCTCTGGTTTGAAAAATTTAGGAAAGTTGGAAAGGAGGGAAAGTTTTTGGGAGACCACACCCGCTGGTGTGAAATCCTGATTTTTGGCATTATTTATGTATTAGTGATTGGTAAATCAAAAAACATGACTGATTGATTTTGTGTGTTGCAATTTTGACAGATGAAAGAATAATTTCATCGAAACAAAAAAGATAATTGCTATTCTATTATCCGGAAATACACTACATTCAGCATTTGGTTGCCGGATTAAAAAGATTCTACAGTAATACATTACTGAGTATAAAAGTATAGGCCATTATACAATGATAATGCAATAGATAATTAATAGTATGAAAAGTTCGAAAAACTAATAGTTTGAAAAAAAATACAAAAAAAAAATCAGTAATCAATTTACCGCTTTTTTCCCCTATTTTGTTGCATTTTAATTACCCAATAGAATATTCCCGCTATCAGAATGATAAAAAAATCTTATTTTAATCTCCCAATGAAACTTTAAGATGAATTTCACTAATGATAGAATATCCTTTACCCGATTTATCATAAAATTTTGCAAAATAAACTCCCAAGTTGCATCGTTCCAAAATCCCGAGAAGAATTCTTATTAGAAGAGTCATGGAATTCCAAGAATGACGAATCAATTCGCTGGAGAAAATGACCTAGCATTCTCGGAAAAGAACCGAACGAATCGCGTGAGGACTTGATATAAAATTTCCAAGATTCTGAAACGAATAAAATAATTCGAAGAACAAGACGATTTCTTCCTTAACAGTGTTCCGTTGTGTTTACTTAAGAAGTTAAAAAAAAAAAAAAGATTTTTAACGCTCTATGATAAGAAAAACAAACACAGACAAACTCATTACGAACATTTTTCACGCCTAAATAAATCACTCATTTCAGTTTTTGTCAACAAACCACAAGCCGCTGGTTGAGGAGAAAGTATCCTAAATACGAATTTCCAAGCACTTGACAAGCGAACTGACATATAGCTCTAGCATTCTCCTCTTTCTTTTTATTAAATGAACTGTTCTGCGAGATTAGAGTTCCGAGTGCCATCTATCGGTAGTAATAAGAACTTCCCAGCAAATACACTTCCTTGGTCGAAAAATAAACATAAAACCTGACAGAAACTAAAACAGGCTTCTCTTTCCTTGACCTTTGAAGGAATAGGTTTGGATGAGAGGGAGAAGGGATTCCAAGAGTTCTTTCTGTCTTGCACAATGTTTTCTGCAAAGAATTTTTATTTGTTAATAAAACGACCAAATGTTCTTAAAATAAAATAGCATACGTTAAACAAGAACGTTTCTGAAATTTTAATAAGAATAATTCTGTTTGATAGATTATATTTTTTATACATAGGTCAAAAACCTAATTCTTCCACTAAGATTACATTCGATAAAATTATATTCGATAGTTTTGCTGAAAATGTATTAATATTTTTATTTATTTATTTTTAGAATGGCAATGTTATTTCAAGAAGTTTTTAGTCGTTTTGTTGATGGCAATTTACCGTTCATTTCTAATTTGGAATGAATTAAGTTAAATGTATTTAAGTTGGGATTTTTTTAAAAAAAATCATGAAAAAAAAGGAAACGGCGAATTTTTTGACAAGTTTCAATTAGTATGTTTGTTCAGCAATAGTTTTCATTCTTAACTATCTTATGCATGTCTCTATGCTAGTTCATTAATCAGCTTATGGAATCTTAATTAAAGAAAAATAATATTATTTGCAGAATCATTGAATAGTGATTTACTTAGAAGAATTGAAATTTTTAAAACTGTTGTGAATCCTGCTTTAAACTAATGTAAATTAATGCTACATTCATGCAATAATTAAAAATAACTTTTTATATTTTCCTTCTTAAAAAATTAGAACATGCTTATTATTTTATTCTGTTAATATTTAGTTAATTGTTGTTTAGTTATACTTGTTTTTTGTTTGAATGCTATATATATATATTTACTTATTTGTTTTGTTTTTAAAAAGAACATTATATGAGGCATTTTTATATTTAAAATTAAAATTACTGGTACTTATAGATATCTGAAAATATTTCGAAATTCTAATCATTAATCTTTTTTACAGTTTGCTGTCATATCTGAAATAAAAAAAAATGTTTATTTAATAACGAAAACACCAAACGATCTCCTAAAAATATCAATTCTTTCTTCATATTTCATCGATGAAGTTCGCTCAACCTAAAATCGTTTGGTGCAGTTTATCGAATAACTTAAGTCTTTTTTTTTTCTTTCTTTTTTCAATGGTAATACGAATAAAAAAATAAAGGAAAAAAAAATGAAAGAAAAAATATATCGTTCTTTCTATGTCGGCCAACGTCCTCCACAGACATTGCGTGCCAGCTGGCGGTGATGGGAAGAAGTAGAATTATCGATTTTTAACAGAAGTTCCCTTTTCCCGGTAATCGGGGATAGCTTTTCACAATTTTAGGAGAAAATGGGTTTCGGAGAAGTTTTCTAGATATCGGCATGAGGTCGATTCCTTGTAAGGAGTTAGTTTGTGCTTCGAGGTATTTCTAGTTTTCAATCAGAATGTGATAAGGTTACTTCATCGAACAAAGAAGCAATGCATTGTTCCTCGAATCCTTGTTTCTTTCTATAGAACTAATACGCTATCGATTGAACACGGTGTTTCTATGCCCCCGAAGAAGACCTTAACAATGAAAATTCTTTCGATCTTAAATTATTTATTGGTACTTATGGTGGTTTGAATGAAAATTTTTAACATTCGCCTTTTTAATTTGCAGTTGGTAATTTTAGCAATTACACTTTTTTAAAATTAAGTTTTTGGTGAATTGGATTGTTAAAAAAGTTAAAGTAATTTTCTCAGCTTTATTAAGTGGTGAAGCCGCGAGCCTTTTTAGTTGTATTTTCAAAATAATTTAATTTTGTATTTTTATTAAATTTTCGTAGCTGTGCGCCTGAGATTATTTTAATTAAAGTCGGGTATCATTTAAACTTTAGAGCATTTCTTGAGAATATTCTCACTTAATGTACAGTAAAAGCTCTTTATTCGCGTGGTATATGTTCCATAAATATGCAGCGAATACAGAAACCGTGAATACGGAATGGTCATTTATATGGGATTATAGGGGATACGTTCCTAGGTGACAAAATATAAACAAACAAATATATAAAAAAACAATTCAGTTGAAGTTTTTGAACATTTTGATTAATTATCTTAAGGCTTATACAATGGTTTGAAGAATTTTGTAATTTTCCCTTGCTTGGCAGTTTTTAAAAGCTCCTTCCATTCAGACTGATACGCAGCAGTCGCATTAGCAATTTGCCTCTTAAAAGTAAGACTCGGTTCCATAGACGGATCAATGTTCACAAAGAAATCGCAAAGCCCATTTGTCATTTTTAAACCTTCACTAAGATTTTTTAAAATTAAATGTCATGTTCTACCTTATTTCTTAGTCGTTATTTCTACAAATATACTTTATTCATTGAGTAATAAAGTTGCTTTCATTCTGTTTGTTTCCATTCTCAAAAACACCGCTCGCGGCGAAGGCGGCTTATGTCAAAGTCCTCGGCGATATCATTTGACAACATACTTTTGGCGAAGTTATAATAAGATCTATTTTACTTTTTTTACTAGTCCATTTGACGGCATTTACAAAGGATATTGGGTTGGATACCTATTGGAATCCTTTTATTATGATGCATGTACTTATTAGATCCGCGAATAGAGAAATTTTCAGCCGCGAATATAAAAATAGGGTCGCATTTTTTAAATCCGCGAATAGTGAAAACGCGAAGGAAGGAAGGGCGAATAAGGAGCTTTTACTGTACTACGTTACTTTATAATTCTAAAGACAATACAAATGGTTAATTAAAAACATTAAGTTAAGTGTTCTTTCCTATAATTGAATAAGAATTAATAGTTAAAAAGTTTTTCATTTCTTATTAATTTGCAAAAAATCATACTTAGATTTAAATAGTATATTTTTTTTTTATAAACGATGATCTAAGACCAAATTTCTTGAAAGTATCTGCTATTTAATATTTTACAATATCTTTGTTAGAATTTGCTATTTAAAACTATTTATATAAAGATTAAATTATAATCAATAAAAATCTATATTGAAATGTTGGACCGGATTAAGGAGCTTTCGAGACGTTCATGGAAGGGCTTTTAAAAGGGTTTTGAGGGCATTTATTTATATTGCTGTGTATCAAAATTTTAACAAAAGAATAAAATTGCTTGAATTTGAAATATTTGTTTGAAATCTTAAAATAGCTACAAAAATCCGATTTTTTTGTTTAAAATATTATCGAGCAAAAATGGTAATTATATCTGTTAGGTTCACATAAAAGACGGCACTGGTAAAAGTAAGCATCGCTGAATTAATAATTTTGGTTTAAGACTTGTGAATCTGGCATCTTCCATAAAAAAGTTCGTTCTTATGGAAAACTTCCGTTTTTGATGTTGGTATATAAATGTTCTTATTTTCTAATATTTTGAAAGGAATTATTTTACTATTTTAAACTACTTTCTGTTCAGTCTGTGACACAGTAGTATGTTGCTGAATATTTTAACATAAACAGGTAAAGGAATTTAATACCTTTTATAAAGTGAACTTTGTTTAAAATTTGGCAAAGATTTCGGCGAAATCTTGGTTTGCCCTAACAATATCAATAAGTAAAAAAAAAAATAAAAAAGAAACATGCTTTTTAATGACATTAATGATTTAGCTTATAAATTAAGTTTCTGTTTTAAATGAATTAAAAAAAATATTGCAAACATATTTTTCAAGAATTCATTTCCCCCAAAGTAAAAATAAAATTTACCCACACGAACCTTTTAGGGATGTAAGTGAAAAAATTAGCTTTTATCAGCGCGTTGCCATCACTTTTACAAAAACTAAAAATGGAAGATTAAATTGACACTTACTGCAAACTAAATTAGAAAAGTGCAATTTACAACACGTGTTTGCATGAAATGTGATATCTTTTATAAAAAAATAAAAGCGAGAAAAAATTTCCTGAGACTTTCTTCAGTTTTAACTTAATAATTCAGTTTATTTTAGGAATATATAATTTATACCAGATACCCATTCTAAACAGGGTCCAGCGTGTTATCATTAGTAGCAATATATATCTGTTATTAATGATTTGTAAAACCACTAGTAACAGATATATATCTGCTAATAAAATTTTTTAAATGAAGTGAATTACGTATTATATTTTAATTAATTTGAATCAATAAACTCTCTAATAAATTGCGGATTTTAAATTTTTATACAGAAGAACTGAGTCATGTTTAATAAAATATTCTTCGGAAACTAATATTTTCAAGAAAAAGTTCCCCTATTTAGCAATTAAAATTGATTAAGTTATGAAAATTTGAATGCTTCTAATTCCACTTGTGTAAAAATGTGCTATTTTAGACTTCTGTATTGACCGACCTGAAGAAATATTATAGTAAATATATTATACACTGACTACCAATAAGTATTTGGACACCGGTGATAGAATAGAAAAACTAATTTTATTCAAAATCAAAAGTTGGTAGAGGCTCCATGAGAGGTCATTACAGCGTGGACCCTCCGGGGCATACTTTCCACCAGTCTTTGTATGACAATTAGT
Organism: Argiope trifasciata; assembly: GCA_026543055.1. NCBI lineage: Eukaryota > Metazoa > Arthropoda > Arachnida > Araneae > Araneidae > Argiope > Argiope trifasciata. The sequence goes on along the minus strand of JAPMOQ010020308.1, from coordinate 452,572 downwards.
GGTATTTTCTTCCACTCGGCTTGGAGAAGACATAGAAGTTCCTTCACCGATTTTGCACGGGTATTGCACCCCTGAAATCGGTGATGCAACTCGTCCCAGAGGCTCTCGATAGGGTTCAGGTCTGGACTCTGGGCAGGCCAGTCCATTCCATGAACTCCATTGGCACCACACCAAGCCTTGGTTAACGTCGAAATATGACAACTGGCATTGTCATCCTGAAAGTAACAGGGGTCCAACACGTAAAACTGCCAAAACGTAGGAAGCCCATTGTCATCCAAAATTGTGCAGTAGGCATCGGAGTGGAGCTTACCATGAATGGGAACCAAGGGTCCCAGCCCATACCAGGAGAAACACCCCCAGACCATAATTCCAGATATCGTCATTTGCATAGGAGTGCAAATGACTTATTGGTAGTCAGTGTAGTGTTGTTATTGTGGTTGTCGTGTCCATGTTTTTCACGGAAAGAGGGTGCAGTAGCTTCTGAGGGTAAAGACCCCTGAGCACCCAGAGGGCGGAAGTCTGATTTCTAGCTCACACACACGACACAACCCTTTTTAGGGGGTGGTCGAATTCATTCATACACTCATTCATCCATCAGCAAGTCGGAATTTAGATCCAAATCAGAGACCGACGCATCCCTGATTCAGTACCCCCAGAGGTATCGTTTTGTTATGGGAACTTGGAGGACTTTGCAGTCTCGACATATTTAACGTGTCCCAACTGCCATTAGCCAACACGGCGGTCTTTGGCCAAGACGAGGACAGAACCCGCGACCTTTCGGTTACGAGACAGACGCTCTACCAAGCAGGCTACCGCGGCCTCCGTCAGTGTAGTAAAACAGTGTTTTTGGATCTTTATTACAAAATCGAACATGGAGAAAGTTCAACGAACAAATAATAAATTTATAAATTTTATCCCACTCCTTCATCTTGAAGTCCTTTTCAATACAAAGAAAAAGAAGCTACCATTTGCAGAGAATACAAAACCTCAATTTACATTACCATAATTTAGACAAAGAAAGAGAAAAGAGCTCTGAATAAAATTCACAGAGATAATTACGCTTTTCTACAACACTTCCTCAAAGTCTACATTACTTAAATAAATTATCAAAATAATTATATGTTGTAGTTTGGAGTATCCAAATTAGTCACCGGTAATGATTTCATTAGACAGTAAACCATGTTCCCACAAAAACCAAATACTACTCACCGCAAATGGAACAGGCTTTGTTTGCTGCTTGGCGCGAAGGCGATATTAATTCTTGCCAACAATAGGGTCTATTGCGGTTTTGAATAACAATAAAATGAATATCGTGATTATCATACGTTATCTCTCTTTACAGTTTCAATCCTTCCTGCATTTCACTGGCGATCCAATTTGCATTCCTCTTTAAAGTAAAAATAAACTAAAAATGTTTTTAATGTAGAATAATCGTGATTGCCAAACCCTATTTCAATTTTTTTTCTTCGAGCTGTTGAAAATATATTCCATGGAGAAAGCCGTCTAATTGCTACCAGTAATTTATTTTGCCAGCGCTGTTAACCAGTTATCGGCAGCAAAAAAACTTTTATTTGTATATTAAAGTAATGTTTATTTTATCAACCTAGTTGTCAATCAATTTTAGAAACATCTCCGTAGAAATTGGCTAAAATATGTTTTATTTATAAACTATTTTTATTGAAATAAAATATTTCATTAATAGGTCCTTGATTGTATTGGATCTTGGCATATTCTCAATGGCAACTGTTTTGGGGCAACTAATTTAGGCAACTGTCTGGGGCCGCCAGGCTGAGCGAATCCTCATGTAAGTAGACTGAAAAAACGTTATTGGTCTATATATGTAAAATTTTATATATATATATATATATATATATATATATATATATATATAGCGCTGGGTGGGTGTGTGTATTTAATCCAAGCAGAAATTCTTCTTTACTTTTTCTTGTTTATTTTTACACACACACACAAATATAAATATACAAAACATGGACGACGATCACAGATATACAAGAAAATACATAATATATATATTGAAATATAGAAAGTGCCGCTAGCAACGAGCGAACAAATAATACTTTTTTGCCGCTGACGGAGAGCGAGCGGGTGTCTGCCCGCACCAGTTTCACACCAACACCGGATATGGTTGTTTACAAAAAATCTCAAGAGTGCTCCCCTCACATTCCAAGCATATTTAAGGTACTGCATACAACGCCATCTACGTTCAGTATTTATTTATACATACGAATAAGTATACAAAGAATAAAAAAGATACAAATAAAATAATTAAATAACTCAAAAATTTAAAATAATTAAATCACATAATATTTATTAACAACAATAATAATAACAACAAATAATTAATATTTATACAAGGAGAGTTCAAATGAAAAGGTACGAAGAGACACTGTAAGTATAAGTGAAGACTTTATTCAAAATATGCATCATAGGCTTGATGACAACGATCCCATAGATTAATGAGCCGAAGGATTCCTTGTTCCAAGAATTCCGATGACCCGTGACGAGATCTAGTCCTTTATAGCGTCCTTGAATTTGCCATCCGAGTTGATGCGCTTCCTTTTCAGATGTTTTATCAGGGGACAAAACACATGAAAATCGCAGGGTGACATGTCAGGGCTGTAGGGCCGCTAGTCGAGCTGATCCCACTTGAACTTGGCCAGTTCCGCTTATTTGACCCTGGAGACAAATGGACGCGTGCTATCATGGAGCATAACTATACCCTCCATAAATAGCCGGTCTTTTGTTCTTGATGGACGTACATAGTCTAAAGAGTGTCTCATAGTATACATCGGAGTTAAAAGTTCTTCTGGGCTCGAAGAATTCAGCAAGAAGCGAACTTAGGACGACGAACCCAAGGACGCTGTGAAGGGTTGGTCTCGTTACAGTCTTGGAAATTCTATGAGCAAAGATTATTTCGGCTTGTTAATCAATGAGATTGTTGTACTCAGACTTATGGTGCACATTTTGAATAAAGTCTTCATTAATACCCATAGTGTCGTTTCATATGTTTTCATTTGAACACCCTTGTAATATTAATAACTCATATAATCCATATTTTCATATTTCATAACAAATAATTCATAGTTTTTACAAATAAATAAATGTGTAAAAAAATTAAAAATTTCACGAATTACAGAACAATAAAATAATATTGATAATTTATTAATTATAATTGGTTATGTTCCTATTTGTTTTATTATATTGACTTAGCTATTAGAAAATTTATATACATGGAACATCTGCGTAAATATTGCTGCGAATAAGGATGCATTAAAATGCAATAATAAGTTATGATGCATTCTACTAATCATAAAGAGGAATGTGTGTTTAGGCATGCTTTGGCATTTTACAAGTCAGACAGTTTGACCCAGAGCTACCAAATTTTGCACAAATATAATTTGGAGGGTGAGAATGTGCACCTCGGACTAATATCTGTATAGTTTATAGCCTTTAAGGCCTTCACACGGTAAAATATCGTCTATATTTTCCATTTCTACCCTCAGAACCAGTGAAGCAAGTTTTTCATAATCGACAACTTTTTCTGACCAGCTAGAAAATGCCGACGATAGTGATGAAAATATTGTCCGCAAGCGAAATTCAACCAATCGTGTGAAACTTTAAAGTGACGTCATTTTCTGCTGACGGAAAGTGTGCGAAGACGAATGAAAAAAAGAGTGTAGTTACAGAACCTCGAATTTTGGAAGAAATTAAAGAAGGGGGGGGGTTGAAAGAAAAGAAAGCAGAAATATTTGAGCTTTTAATAAGTCGACTATGTTATGGAATGATTTCCATTTGAAAATTTCATGTATACAAGAAGTAGAATATATGTAAGACAGTTAAAGGCCTTACCATACGGCAAAATATCGTCGGCACTTTCAGTCAGCAAACGACAATGAAAGTGACGTCACTTGTGTGACGTCACTTCGAAGTTTCACATGATTAGTTGAATTTCGTTTGCGGACAATATTTTCGACGGCATTTTCTAGCTGGTTAGAAAAAGTTGTCGATTATGAAACTTGCTTGCCGGTTTTTGAGGGTAGAAACGGAAAAGTGCTGACGAAATTTCACCGTGTGATAAGGCCTTAAAAGGACTCAGTTTTAATATCTGACATTTTGGAAGAATCATGGACATGAAGTTACATCTAAACGGTTAAAAGAACACTAAGCAATATCCCCAGTGAAATAAATAAAACTATGCATATTTTAAAAGAATTATTAAAGTTAAAATATAGCCTAAGATAAATAATTAACGAGTTGATCAATTTGAGAATGTTGTTTTGAAGTGTGAAAATAAATTAACCAGTTTGTAAAAAAAAAAAAAAAAAAAAAAAAAAGTGGGGAGTGGCAAAGCATACAATAGGGCTGCAAAATGCCCATATCCGTTACTGCATGCACTAAACATACTCGAATACGACAAGCATTCTTGGGAAAGAAGATGTGAAATCGTCAAAATATTTCCCTCCAGACTTCATTGGATTACGACAAATAATTTTTTTTTTCTTCCTCTAATTGGGGTAATAAGTTTAAAGGAAGTTAGATGCAATGCAACATGATTCGTCTGTCTCGATTACACAAGATGTTGCGTTTTCTTACGAAAGAATTTTTTCATCATGAAATTTTAAGGAAGATGGCAGATTAAAAATTTTATCGCTTTAAGAAAACAACTTTTATGTCACTATAATTCTGCTTTTTTTTTAAATTAATAATTTTTATCAGACTTCTATTTTTTTTTTTTAGTTTCACATCTTATGTCTGCTTTTTCTCATTAGTTATATCTTTGATATTTATATTTTATAAATCGCCTTTGACGCTTAACAGGTTTGTTAATCTCAATGCTCGTTAAGATTTTAATAATTAAATCTTATATGTAACTTCTATTTTAATAGCTTCTTCATCCAAATATTTTAAAGATTCAAATTTTGACAGTCATATAAATCAAATAAATATATCAAGTAATAATGCATAAATATAAAAATCAATAAATAATATCATATAAATATATTATTATAAAGGCTTTCAACCATAACGTAATATATATCTTCCTAATTTTCTGACAGCTACCGTAGAATTTATGCTTTAAATTAAATTGGAACCGATTAAACTGCAGTTAGTATAAGAGCATTTTTTACTGAAGAGATGGATTTTTTTTAAAAAGATGAACTCTGAAAACAGAGTTGCCGAGCATTTAAACCCTTGGATTGCTAAAGAATATCTTTCTTAATTTATGTAACAGCTCAATTTTTTAATAAAATTTTCTCAGGTTCATCATGAACAAATCCAATAGTTAACAATGTTTATTTTTTAAATGCACCAAACACTAAGAAAATAAGCAGAGTCGTTTAAAATAATTGGTCGAAAACACGTTAAGCCTAACCTCGTTATGTGTGTGTGTGTGTGTGGGGGGGGACCTGAAGTCTCATTCATGTGGAATAATTGAAATGAAAAGATTTTTTGGTGGGAAAGTTAGTTTTTAATTAATAATTAAAATTCTCAGCAGAAATTCAAAAAAAGGTCTTCGAGGTATATTTCTGTCCTCCAAGGTAAATATGTACCAAAATTGGTAGCTGTAGGTCAGACGGTCTGGACTGTAGAGCGCCAAAGCATACACACACGCACACACACATACATTGAGGTTTATTATAAATCCATAGATATACATTTAAAAGAGATTGGCTGTCTTATTTGAGATTTACTATCTTTTAAGATCTTTATTTTTATTTGTTATTATGTTCTGAGATTTAATAAATAAAAATTTTATTTCTCAGTGACCATTTATTATCGTCTGTTAATCATAACAAGGATGATTCGCAAATATATATATATATATATATATACATAGATAGATAGTTTAGTTATATTAACGTCCCGTTTAAATCAACACGAGGGCTATGTTGGGACGGACCTCGTCATTTTGAACCACGGTCAGATGACGAGGACGACATCTGAAGTGGAACCCCTCTCTCCACACCAGCGGGAGGACGTTTGGCCTGACAGATTTAACGTGCAAGAGATCCCCTCACACGACGGATCTTCGGTGGAATGGAGTCTCGAACCTGAAACCCTCCAGTTCCGAAGCCGAGACCTTACCACCAGGCCACAGATATAGATATATGGATCAACCCACAGATATAGATATATGGATAGATAGATATAGATATATTTAATAACGTAGGAATTTGGTTGGAAAATAAATAAAGTAGTGTTATTGCATGAAAATTTTCTGATAGATATCTATAAAATTTTATTAAAATGTGAGGGGAAAAAGCGTATACAATATAAAAATATATAAAGGTTATAAACGTAAAGATTTTCTCTTAAATAGTTTTTAAGTGTTTTTTGTCTGACGATATGTTTCGAAGTAACTGAAGGGAAATGTTGGCATTAAAATTAATTGTTAATTAAAATTTGGAAAATCACTTCTTAGTGAGTATTTTCATTTTAAGGAGTAATTCTGATTCTAATTTGATAGTTTCAGATTCATCTTTCTGGCCAGTAAACCATTTTGAATGATTTTTACACTTCTTCTTACATACAGCCGACCACCCCGCCACCACTGGAGAATGATTTTTACACATTGCAGTTTTCTAGAGAGAAATAAGTCATGTTAATTTTTTTTTTTCATTCAATTATATTTGTATATATTTAGGTGAACATAAATAAGAAATTAATGACACCGGTGAAATTTATCATGTGGGATGAATTAGAAAAATGATAAATCTGAATGAAACATCGCGCAAATAACAAATAAACTAAAAAGAATTTCATTTTATTCTTTTTATATACTGATTGACTTTATTTATTCATTAAAAATTTTTTTTAACTTATCGATCCTATTTACAAGCACGTTTCCATTAAATTCAGTGAAAATCTTAAACAAATAAATTTTTCTGCTTGTTATATTTGTAACTGATTTTTTTTTTCAAAATATTGAAACCAAAAGAAAAATATTACGGCAGTAAAACTAGAAGGAAAATGGACAGCTTTTTTTAAAAAAGACGTCATTGCGTTATTACAAAAATAAATAAATAATACTTTCCTTCTAAGATAAACGATTTCTATGATATAGTAGAGGCATTAAAATGGCGAAATAATTTTCTTTTTAAAAAAATTTTACTAAATCATAATTGGAGAGACAATTTTGAATGCTATTGGATTTTTATGGATGCCAATCTAGATAGCTTGTCATTAATAATTTTGACATGTTTGACAATAACATGGGGAGACCTAATCATTTGTCACTATACATTCATTTGAAATGCAATCATTAATAGAGTATAAATCATTGCATATTATTATGAAGTGAAAAATGTGCATGTAAAGTTTTATTTATCTATACTTATAATAAGGCTCAATGTGTGTGTGTGTGTTCGCGCTCCACAGGCCAGACCGTAGGACCTACAGCTACCAAATTTGGTACATGTATACCTTGGAGGTGCGGAATGTGCACCTCGGAGCCCTTTTTTCGAATTTTTAATTAGAATTCGAATGAATTAAAATTTAAGCGAAATTTCGACGTTTTTCCGCTATAACTTCCAAAAATATTATCGCACAAAGATGATTTTTACATCAAGTTAAAGATTTAAAAAATAAGCTTTCTAATGGTCTCAGTGTTTTAATGTATAACTTAAGCTTCTATTTTTAACGAATTTTTAAAGAAATATTTTAACCATGTTTTTTTTAGCACGTGACTGGATAAAATAAAAGAAAACAATGACGGAAATACAAATAAAAAAAAAACTATCATTGCAAATTAAATCTAAAGAAATGCAACTTTTAGCACGTGACTGGATGAAATAAAAGAAATATAAAATGCGATATTTTCTAAAAAAATAAATGCAAAGCGAAGGTTTCTATAATCGTGTGCAATATCTAAATCATTAATTCAATAAATCTTCATAATTTAAGGTAATTAAATTCGTTAGTCAAATTTAGACAAGGATAAAAAAAAACTTTATTATAATAACTGATCATACATATTTTCAAACGTATGCACAACTAGTATACTTCCTGCCTGAAAATGGCCCACTAAGAAGTTATATTCAATTCTTTCTGTTTCTAATAAATTTATTCAGAAATAAGAAGAATTTTTCTAAGATTGGCACACACCCCTCTGCCAATAAAGTATTCTTGATATAAGATCACGTTCCCATTCTTTTTCATTATGGTCCAAGTTGATCGACATTTCTAAAATGCCAGATTTCTCCCGTGTGTTTAATGATTTCTGGTATTTTTGTGGCACTATCTCTATTTCAAAACTACAGAATTCAAACTTAAAAAGTTTATTCGATTAAATATTCATCGTATTGAGGGCCTGGCGTATGTTAAATCTCACGCAGGGCAAACTTCTCGTCAGCGTGGAGCGAGTTTAGTTTAGTTATAATAACTTCCCTTTATAATCCAACACTAGGGCTATTTTGGGACGGACCTCGTCATTTTGAACCCCGATTAGATGACGAGGACGACACCGGAACTGGCACCCCCCTCTCGACACCACACTAGCAGGAGGACAGTTGGCCTGACAGATTTAACGTGCAAGAGACCACCTTACAAGACGGCTCTTCGGTGGAATCGAGTTTCGAACCTGAACATTGCGGCTCCACAGCCGAGACCTTACCACCAAGCCACCGTGGCCCAGCATGGCGTGAAAGAACTTCACTTCGGTGTGGGGAGGTGAATGCCAGTTCACGTATTGTTCTTATCATCTGATGGTGGTTTAAACTAGCGAGGTCCAATCAGGAATAATCTTCATTCGAAATGGGATATTAATATTGTTAAATTTCATAGAGTTTTTAATAGTTTCCATAGGGCCCAATTAAGCCATCTAAGGGCCCCTTAGACAAATATAGGGGTCTCCTTTTTCTCTCATTAATTTCCAACATCGGATACTTTTTATTGATTTTAATTTTTTACATAAGCAGTTTTATATAGAAAATTCTGATATACCGACAAAACATTAAAATATTTTAATCGTTTCAGAGAATTAGTTTCAGCATTTCACATAGATAAAAATACTGAAATTTAGTTTGATAAGTAATTTTAAGTGAAAAAAAAGAAAGGGGGAAAAAAGAAAAAAACAACTTTAGACCGCAATGTAAATACCATTTAATTATAGAATCAGGCATTTTTCTTTTAGTTACAAAGCAGCATTTTTGGTGTTTTTTAAATAACTATCGAAAACTTTAAAAAAATAGTTATTATAGAATAATATTCAAAGTGTACTTAATTTTAATTTGAAAAATTCAAGGACAAGATCTTTTGTAAATTTAATGAAAATGTGAAATTATTATGCTCAGAAAATGTAGAAATCTCAGGGCCCATGAACAATTACCAGACGGCTAATTAAATAAGCCATCTTTGAATGCGATGAATGCTTAAATTAACCCTTTGCGGTCATATGTTTGCTCTAAGCCACCACAGCAAAGAAACACACTAAACTTATACTGTGCTCGTCGTATCTAAATCTCCATTTAGGATACATCAATATACACTTTCTATGAAATAACAGATAACCAATACGGTGCAATTACTCACGAATCAATATGGTGCTTCTACCACTTCGTGAGAATGAAACCTAATATTAATAGAGCCACCTCTGACTTGCCAAAAAAAAAAAAAAAAAAAAAAAGAGGGGTGGGAATTATTTACGCCAAATGAATTATTACCACGACATTTGACATCGAAAACCAAGACTTTACAATGGGGACTGTTTGAAAGATATCACACGAAGGCGAATTATAAGCTATAATTTTTACACATAGACACTGCATTAAAACATATTATCGTGTTTACAACATCGAAGTTTACAAAAGATTAAGAATGAGTAAATTGTGTTTTTCCTTCATAATCTTGCATGCTATGTATTACAGCTAGCCCAGCAAAAATTAATTCCGACCAGCACGACACCTATGTCCAAATTTAATAAATAAGGATTGATCAAATTTAATTGCAGATCAATTATAACCTGACAACAAAATTTACATAGAATCAGGTATTAAAAGCAAATTAAAGGTTAAATTCGACATTTGGAAATCATCTTATTCTGCTTCCATATAGTTTGCCAACACTCCTCCGCTTTTCTTCGCATCTTCCCCTCTTAGGCAATCCCTGACCTCCGCCCACGCTGTCGCTTTGGGTGATTTCTCTTTCCGAGTAGCTAGAAGCAGAATCCTATTGCTCAGATGCAATATATGGCAAAGGGGGGCGGAAATAGATATAAATAATCGGTATTGTTTGCTTTATAAGGGTTAAAGATAGACCTGAAACATTCACCAATATTTTGTGATTTGACCTGATATTCTATACAAGAAATGAAGTTTTTTGCTTCATAGAATTTCTGAACAATAAACTGTGATTTTTTGAACTAGAATCCAGCGGGATGTCTCACCTTCCAAACCCAAGAATTTTTTTTAAATAAAAGCGCTATTCCCTATCGCATGAAAAATGTAAATCCTGAAAGCCGCTAAATCGATACAAATAATCGTTATCGTTCTTAATTCTCTCGAACTAAAGGTTGGAAAAAATACGAAAGGGTGACAAAACAAAAGATTCTTCCTAAAACTCGGGTAAAGTGATTGAATCCAACTCATGAGCATTTTGTGCTTCGTTAAGTTTGAAAAGAAATCCGAATATTATAGGAATTAGTCAAGTAATAATTTTAATTAACTAATTCTATAAAATTACATTATTTTCGTAAACATGGGTTCCTCACATGCAATCAAGGGGACGGCACACAGACTGAAGAATAACTCCAGAAATTGTTTCCGGTGTCAGGGTTTGCCAAAACTGCTTCAATCATCCGAGTCTGCTGCTACAATATACATTTTCGACACCTTCTATTCGCCCTTTTGAAGACACGCTCCTCCCCCCCCCCCCCAAATTGGACCTTTTTTTTTTGAATTTTTCTTTCTTTCAAAAACTATAATTTTAATTATAAGATCACATACCAAATTACATTGATCTAAGTTGAGGTTTTTTTATTTAATACACTCCATTTATTATCACTCGAATAAGCTTACCAACAAATTATCGATTTGTAAATGAATTTGGTTCAAAATTTGTTGTAAATTTAAAACAATGCTTCAAATACATTTCAAAGGGTAAAATTATGTTTTGAATTTTATTACAATCGATCCAGCTCATGTTCACGAGATGGATAGAAAAACTAACTTGCTAGGATTGGTTTTCGTCAAAAATTTGATAGAAATTACATATATTACGGTCGGAATAAGGCCTCTAACAGCCTTAAGCGATGGAATCTCGGATCCTTCTTTCGTCATTCTTAACCCTAAACTAGATACTTTTTATTGATTTTAAATCACTACATATATAAATATAATGAGATAAATTCTGGTGAGCTTACTTCAAGAAATCCGTTGAACTGAAAATTTTAATAATTGGTTTTATTATTTACTAGCCGTTTTTGGCGACCAGCTGGTTCGCCATGAGTAATGCATTCTTAAATTTTCAATTAAATCACATATTCATTGCCAAAATTTAAGAAATAGTTAAAGTTAAAAGATACAGTTATTAGTACTTAGAGTCGGTAACTTTATTCGGAAAAACTTTTTGAGTTTAGTGCTCTAATAATTTATCGACTATGCTTCCAAAATATTAAAAATGTTTTTTTCGGTGATATTGCCAAAATGTTAAATATGTTTTTTAAAGAAAGCGAAAAAATTATTGAATTAAGGTTACAGATATTGCAAACGATTATAGAAATATGCCATTAAGTCGGGATTCCAATGCATATCCTGTCTAAATTCGATCAGGTTTACCGTAAATAAAGATAATTTATGGAATTAATGATATACATATTGCAAACGATTATAGAAACCTTTGCTTTGCATTTATTTTTTTAGAAAATATCACATTTATATATATTTTTATTTTATCCAGTCACGTGCTAAAAGTTGCATATCTTTAGATTTGATTTGCGATGATAGTTGTTTTTTTATATTGAACTTCCGGCATTGTTTTATTTTATCCAGTCACGTGCTAAAAAAACACGGTTAAATATTTCTTTAAAAATTCGTTAAAAATAGAAGCTTGAGTTATACATTAAAACACTGAGACCATTAGAAAGCTAATTTTTTTTTTAATCTTTAAATTGATGTTAAAATCATGTTTGTCCGATAATATTTTCGGAAGTTATAGCGGAAAAACGTCGAAATTTCTCTTTAATTTTAATTATTTCAAATTCTAATTAAAAATTCGAAAAAAGGGCTCCGAGGTGCCCATTCCCGACCTCGAAGGTATACATGTACCAAATTTGGTAGCTGTAGGTCCAACGGTCTGGCCTGTAGAGCGCCAACACACACACATCGAGCTTTATTATAAGAATAGATAAAATCAACAAACAAGCAATCAAATTTATAAGCAATTTTACACAAGATTGTTAATTTTCTTTGAATAGTATAAGTACTGTTTAATTATATAATCATTTATTTTATTGTTAAATTATAGAATTTCAAATCATAAAGTAACATTTTTAATTTTTTTAACTACACAGTACAAGATTTGAAAGAGAAAAATAGAAATATTAAAGTAATGTTCTTTGATATTAGTTTGTATCAGTTTTAGAGCATAGTGCTTGTAACTTTAATGAAAGCATATAAAATTTTTAGTGTAGGTCTGTATAAATTTTAAACCAAATTCACCAATCTTCTGTAGGTTTATGCATTTGCATGTAAATAAATAGAACAACTAAAAAATGTAATGCTTTACATAACTGAAATTTAGCACAATATTTTGCTACTAAAATTGTAGTTTAGATTCGGCTACAGTCGCTCTGCAAGATGCTTTTTACTTCTTCATCATTCTAAGAAGTAAAAATGATTCTAAAAATAGGATTCTGAGGACTTGTCAGATTTATGGCAAATATCTCATATTTTTCTGCATGAGGGCAGAGAAATAACATTTAAAATAGAGAACATGAGAAAGTTTGGGGGAAATCAGCCTCTATGATTTTTTTAAACTTATTTACAGAGAAAACTGAATTATTTTTTACTGTTTGAATAACTGGAACAATTTTTTCCCCCATCTAGAATAGGAGGTATATGTCTTTTTAAAGAATTTTCGTGTAGGTAAATTTTCAGAAATAAACTTATAATTTGTTTCAACAACACAATTTAAAAACTCAGTTTATGTGAACAAACAGTTTAAAGAAATCAAACTCTCTTTTCTAAAAAACACTTTTATTTTTACATAAAAAATCAACAGAAAATTACACTAAATATAGTTCACAGCAGCAAGATTAGAAAAATTGTGAAACACAATTCAACCTGAATTTGAATACAGTTCTTACAACACTACATGAAATCAAAGATACGACAGTTAGACGAAGAAAATTGTTTTCAAAGAAAATCGCTACGAACTAGTTGCAACGGAATACGATCGCACCATTTTCAGTCTTTATTTTATTCTCTTCAAAGTAGTTCAAAGACTTTTTTTTTTGTAAGACAGTGCAGCTGGTTGCTAGCAGCTGACAGTGAACTGTTTAGACAGTTTATACAAAAATTCACAAGGAGAAATTCATATTGAAAATTTCCACCTCACAGTTTGGAGACCTTAAAAAACACACACACCAGCATTTGAATGTCAATTCACATTTTTTTTTGTTGTATATTTTTATCTTAAAGATACTAATTTCTTAATAGAAGCAATGAATAAGTTAGTAATAATAATTGCTTAAAGGATTCTAACCACATTGATGTTCAACTCCAGCTTTGTATATTGAAAGAGAAAAAAAATCACTTTATCAAAATGCATTTGCAAGAGCCATCATACATCTTAAGATATTAAAATGTTTTATAGATTTAAAAAAAAAAGTAAGACTATGATTCTTGGTCTTGAAGTAAAAATGATTTTAATTAATAACAAATAATTATAATTGAAATAAAGAACAATTGTATATAGAGAGAAGCAGGCATGATGAAAGTACTCAAACGTATAAAATTTGATCATTAATCTTATATTATACACACACAGTGCAAATTCAATCCACTAGGAGTTTTCTAGGCAATGCAAATATTGCCATGTTATTATCTATTGATTTAATTAAATTTCTATTAATTTAGGTAGCTAATTATGGGCAGTTTTAAATAAATTAATACATATGTGTAGGAATTTGTCATATGATTCAACATGAAATTGAAAATTATGCATGGAATTTAAAGTTTAAATTTCTAAATAAATTGTACTCATAATAATAATAATAATAATAAATTTACAAAAAATTATAATGCAATTTAAATAATTTTAACTATTTGATGGGAAATTTGAAAAACTATGAAATACGGTTGAAAAAAAAACTAAAACAATTTATAAAATTAAAATCCTACTTAATTTTAATTTAAATAATTTTGGGGTAATTAATGGTAATTAAGGGGTGGGGTTATGAAATTTCGATATCTAACAAACAGCTATGTGTTTTGTATACTTGATAAATTAGCTTACCATAAGTTGGTTTTCAACAATTTAGTAATTAATAATATTATTATTTACTTACACTTTTGGCTTGAAAAAATTTAATTATAATTAAATAATTTTCATTAAAAAAATTGTTAAAAACTGATTTTTTAAAAATCAAAAATTGTGAATTTCTTTTTTTTTCCCCCTACCCTTCCTTATTTATATAGATTTAAACATCTTTAGTTTAAAAATTAAAAAGCGCATAGCAGTTGTGGAAAAAAATTATGCTTAGAAAAAGTTTGGAAAGAAATTGTCTAAAACATATGTATTGGAAGAGTAAATATGTAAATTTGACCAGATTTCTATGAAGAATTATTCTACTGGAAAAGTCTCATGCTAATTTTAATAGTGCTTCAATTTTTTTTTTTTTAATTATTCTTTTAACACTCAAATCCATAACGGAAAATTTGAACTTATGATATTTGTACCATTTTGTAATTCCTGCTAATCAGACTAAAGAAATGTTTTATTCATCACACAATGACTTTTTTTTTTTTCTAAAAAAAGTTCATATACCATATGGAATTTTAATGCATAACATACAAAATTGTAATTCTTCCTTCTTTTTAGCAATTACAAATTCGGGAATCATACAACGGAAACGCATTTCAGTCTTTGGTTGTTTTAGCCATACACAATGAAGAAAATCTGTTTAAAAAACACTTGGTATTGTTTGATAATAGCCAAAGTTTAGTTGTATGATGAATTAAATAAAAATAGTGAAAGAAAAATATAGGAAATAAATAAAGCAAACACATCAGTCTTTATCCAATCCAATGTCTTTGTCCAATTCATGTGCTTTGGTATGCAATTACAGCATTCGTAAAAATATTATGACACGATGTTCACATAAAAGGTAATGGCATTTGTGCAACAACGAAATCAGATACAAGACAGCATCAGTATTTGAGTCACACTTCTACAGGCATAAGATTGACATGAACTCTAATAATAACTAAAATGTATATTTATAAATTATATTTCAAGTAAATATGACATTTGCATGCATCTCATAGCTGCCTGCATAGGCTGGTTTAAAATGCTAATTCATTTTTAAAGATAAAAATGTATAAACCATAAAACTATACACGTCACAACTCTTAAGATATTTAGTTTTGAAACAATTATTAGCTGCCACATATTAGCTGCTTAAAATAAAATTGAAACACTATCATGAATACATAAGTTTTCATTTTAATAAGTTAGTACTGTTCGTCAACGGATTCTAAAGGTCTTATCACAAGGTGAAATTCGTCAGCACTTTGCCATTTCTACCCTCAAAAACCGGTCAAGCAAGTTCTATAATCGACTACTTTTCTAACCAGCTCGAAAATGTCGTCGGAAATATTGTCTGCAAACGAAATTCAACCAATGATGTGAAACTTTGAAGTGATATCACTTTCGTTGTCGTTTGCTGACGGAAAGTGCCGAAGATATTTTGCCGAGTGATAAGGCCTTAAGACGACAGCATTTCGTCGATTCCATCCCATTAAGGGGTGAGATGTGGAAAGGTGAGCGCATTTCGGGTATTCACCTTTGACCTTGGATTTCCCCCCATTAGATACTCTTTAGTTCAATTTTTTTCCCCGCATGTATGCGAGTGTTGTGTTATTTCAGACCGCATTTTATTTTAATTCAAAATTTTGTACTGATATGGCTAGTTCAAGCGATAAAAAAGCTTTCAGGAGTGATACGAATGTTTTTTTTAACCTAATACCATTAAATATTGTGAACATGAAGCGGAAAATAGAGAATTAAAATATTGCCGAAAAAATTTAATAACATAAAAAAGAAACATTTTAATATAAAAAAAGATCATTAATATTTTGTAAAAAAAGTAATCGCCAAATTTTAAGAATAGAAATTTTTCATTTATTCTTCTTAATTTAGTGTTTATGACTCATACATTAAATAAAAATTGCTTTGAAATATTTTACTGTGCATTAGCACCTTTTCCTTCTATATTACTAATTATATATCTAATTATATATAATGTTCATATAATCTCATAAAACCGCAAGTCTTCGTTGTTGAAAGTAAACATCTCCTCTTTTCATCTTTTCTCTCACCCCTATTTTGTCTAATTAAAATCATCCTAACGCATGCGCAAAAGCAGAGAAGGTTTTTATAATCCGTTGTCAAACAGTACATGTATACTCTATTGATATTTAACAATCATTGTTTTCCAAAACTTAAGCGATGAAGAACTTGTCAATTGAAATAAAAATGGCAGCAAAAAATACAAATACTAATGAACAAAAAATACGAGGCAGTAATTACGATTAATACAGTTATGATCGTGCGCACGAATACTATGGCACAAACGAAAACGAATGGCTCACTTATCTTACAATAAGCACAGTTTTTCAAATTTGTTATTTCAGAAACAGACATCGACAAGATTCCTCCAATATATAAACTTCATCATTACATTATTGCACAAGATATACGATGTGTACAGCTGAACGGTTCACACACACACACACACAGCCTGTTCGTTTATAAAAAAATACTTAAATGCACACACAACGGAAATAAAAAGCACATAAATATTTGGAGAGTCTTTCGAACGCTTCCATGTTAAAAAGGGGGTGTGCATGGCACTCACACGCATAAAAAGGTATCATCATGTGCAGTCGCTGCCCGCTCGCTTCTTGCAGAAGGCTCCGCGGCGGTTGTCCAGTTCCGTGGAGGTGGACATGGCCTTGTTGGGGTCGTAGGGGACCGCCCCTTCATGGGTCCCCCGGGGGAAAGCTTCAGGGGTGGCGGAGGAGCGAAACTTGGATGACGTCCGAATCTTTTCGAGGCGAGCCAGAGACGAGGACATGTTGCCGCTCTTGCTCAGGGCATTCATGTAGTCGGCAATTAGTAAAGTAATTTCAAGAATCTGTAAAGAAAGTAAGTAGAAAATATTAAAAAGTTATAAATGTTATATATCTCTGGAAGCTGAACATTCATACAGACAACATTTCCAGAACTTATTGTAAAAATTTGTATTTGCATTTAGAATTCTATTTGTTTCATTTCATATTAAGAAGTTCGGTAATCAATAAGGATAAACGGATAAATAAATAAGGACGAACGTCAGTGAACAACATGTAGCATGCGTCTGTCTGCATGTTGGCACTAAAATCAATCTCTTCGATCGACAGTTACCGAATTTGGCATATATATATGTAATGATATCTTAAATTTTAATTTAAACTGAATTATTTTTCTCATTTTTAGCTCAATTTTGCCTATAGTAACTTCATTCTAGAATATTCTCTTATTTCCTGATCCCATTCCACTTTATCTTTCTAATTAATTCAACAGAAGCTTTGTAAAATTGCTGAATCGCCTAAAAGTTTTACTTTCCTACACTCGGGAGTGCGGGAAAATACCGCTGACTTGGCATAATTCCTTTTAAAAAGATCCCTCTGTTTCCCTTTCCTGATTGAGCGAAAATCCCTGTTTAAATATCATTGTATTAGCACTGTGAATAAATATTTTCCCTATCGGTATATGTTATTTAAGACCAGGGATAAAATGCTCAAGATCTTTTTCCCTCATTTCGCAATATGTGTGTGCTCGTCGCTTCAGCTTGCAAATAAACATTCCAACTTCTTCGTGATGAAATAAAACGACGTCAAAGAAAAGAAAGTCACTCCACTGTCTTCGAAACAGCCATTTTTTTTTTTTATAAATTAAATGCTTACATATATATCTTTGAGTGTGGGAATGTAACCCTAAGAAGGCACTTTAAAAAAATTAATATACAGTAAAAGCTCTTTATTCGCGGGGTATACGTTCCTAGGTGACAAAATAAAAAGAAACAAATGTATAAAAAATCAATTTAATTGAAGTTATTGAACGTTTTGATTCATTATCTTAAGGCTTCGGCAATGGTTTGAAGAATTTTGTCATTTTCTCTTGCTTGGCAGTTTTTAAAAGCTTCTTCCATTCAGACTGATACACAGCTATCGCATTAGCAATTTGCCTCTTAAAAATAAGACTTCGCTCCATAGAGAATCAATGTTCATAAAGAAATCGAAAAGCTCATTTGCCATTCTTAAACGTTCACTAAGATTTTTCAAATGAAATGTCACTTTTCCAGATTTTGTTGAAGCCTCTTCTTCAATGGGCTGTGATTTTAACATTTCCTCCAAGTCGGTTTCAGTTAGATCTTCATCTTGCGATCAAAGCAATTCCTAAAATGTAACTTGATTCTATCAGTTCGAACCCATCTCGTCCAATTCCATTCGCGATTTCGGCTATAGTTGCAGTTTGCATTTAACACACACATATTTACTTAAGACAAAGTTGTAATAAGATCTATTTTGCTTTTTTATGACGGCATTTACAAAGGTTATTGGATTGGATACCTATTGGAATCCTTTTATTATTATGCATGTACTTATTAGATCCGCGAATAGTGAAAATGCGAATAAGGAGCTTTTACTGTATAGAAAACGCTAACGTACGTCTCTCAGAAATCGAGCTTATTACTAATTGTCGAATGGCAATAATCAAATATAAACAAGATTTGATATGAATTTCAGACTGCTTCATTCATTGAACATTTTTACAGTTATACTGAATCAAACTCTTTGCCTAGTTAATCCAAGAAACAGCAATTATTAAGTCTGCCATACCACCAAAAAGAATATTCAGTTAAAGGAAAGATGATATATTAAAAATGCAGGTTTAAAAAAAAATCAGTCTTGCTAGGGACAAGGTTGCTTTTAAATACTGTGATAAAATTCAAATTCTCCATTTAAAAAAATCCAAACACGCGCTTTTACCAATCATTAATTATAAGTCTTAAATCATTATTTTCGCTTTTATTTCGTAATATACACGCTTTTTAATTTGTAGTAAACTACTTTAATTGAATTAATGAAAGTTAATTGCATTAGTGATATTACAAGTTGGAAATACTGTCTTTAAATAAATGCATTCCATGTTAATGATTAATAAGCTAAAAAAAAAAAATAATAATAATATTGTCAAATAAACTGGTAATTAAAGGTGGCTAATTAATTCATTAAAATAAAGCTGAATTTTGGCCTTTTTCAATGATAACTTAGAAAAATAATGCAACAAAGCATTCTTCCAAATATAAAAGATATATACATAGAAATTTGTGGTTTTTCACATTTAGCGTTAATAGCCTATGTGACACATGGAGATAGGCCACGGTAGCCTGGTTGGTAGAGCGTCAGTCTCGGA
>JAPMOQ010020308.1:392578-432861 GCA_026543055.1 Argiope trifasciata | reverse complement strand
AAGTCGGACTTCTGCCCTCTGGGTGCTCAGGGGTCTTCACCCTCAGAAGCTACTGTACCCCCTTTGCGTGAAAAACACGGACACGACAACAACACATGGACATGACATTAGCGTTACAGGACGTCAATGTTGAGAAAAAAAATTAGGTAATATCAACAAGGACTTCGGTTCTACTTTGAGGTAGGGATCTCAATTTCAGAGTTTACAACAAAAAGCGCAGAAAGGAAATTCAAATTCACGAATGAATGTGCTATGGCATTTGAGAAATAATATGCATAATGACCCGGAAATTGATAG
Source organism: Argiope trifasciata (assembly GCA_026543055.1). Classification (NCBI taxonomy): domain Eukaryota; kingdom Metazoa; phylum Arthropoda; class Arachnida; order Araneae; family Araneidae; genus Argiope; species Argiope trifasciata. Next base: position 432,564 of record JAPMOQ010020308.1, on the reverse strand, counting down.
AGCTGGAAATTACAACCAGAAGATGTCCAAGAGTCAAAAGACATTTTTAAACTGGACCCTCCATAGTTAAATATTGAGCAGAAAATATGCCATAAGCATCTACCAAACACTCCCTCTTTTAAACCATACTGATTTCGGATTCTTTGAATGTTTTTTTTATTGTTCTTCCTTTTTTTGAGAATCTTTATTATAAACTCAAAATTAGACAAACCTTTTCCAACTCTCCTCAAAACCTTATGTGGCTTCTACAGTCAGACTTAAAAATGCTCGTTCGCTAAATTTCCAAGGTTTCCACAAGGTCTCATTTTGCACTCAAGGTTGAGGGGAAAAGCGCTGGCTGAAACTAATATTAAAGTCAAGCACGCTGTAAAGCGTATTTCCCAGCTATAAATGCTAAGAAGAATTGCTACAGCTTCTTACATTACAAAACCATCTTCCGTACGACAATTTAATATAATATTTTAAAATTTGTTTCAGGCATCCGACTACATTAAATACGCTGGTTATCGAACACATTGGCGATTTATTTTTTTAAAATTGTTATTTCTTGTATTTCAGACTTTACTCTTTCCAAAACATTTTATCTTTTCTAGGAAAAAGAAAGCCTGACCCATCATCCAGTATCACACATTTTTTCAGCTAAAATTTGTCTTTCACTTTAGTTTTTTCAAAATTTTAATTTTCAATAAAAATTCTCCCCCGTTAACAATTATATCTCAAACATTAATAGAGGTATTTACATAAAAATTTCAGCGTGTGCTTTAAATAATGAGGGCAATGAAATGTACCATAAATTTTACTGTTGGTGAAATACTTTTTTTATTTATAGGTGTTTTTAGAAAAATTAAGTTGTAAATTTATAGAAAAAAAAATACATATATACGTATATTTTTACCCATAATTTATTTGAATCACGATATTTTTCTTATATTCTAGTTCATTTCATTCCTTATTCTATTCTATATCTTGTGTACAATGAAAAATAGGTGGGCTGCACTACAATTTTGTGTAAAGTGCTAACCGTTTTGATTGAATTTCATTAAAATTTACTACGCATTTTATCATTTCTCAAAATATATTATGTTTTTAAATATTTTTTTTGTATTTATAGATTTTGTATTATAATTGGCTATGTATTTAAAAACCATAATTTTAAACAGTTTTTTAAGAATCGAAGTTTTCAAAAATATTCTTCGAATGTAGTCGGATACCTTAAGAGCGAAATATAATTAGAAATAACCATTTAGCGTGAACAATGGGTTACTTCCAATGAATAATATCTCTTTCCCTCGAATTCACATAATCTTAAAAAGGAAAAAAATAAAAAATAAAAAAAATAAAAACGTTTTTTTGCTTTGAACTAAACGAGAAAGAAACAATGTGCAGTTTATAGAGAGCATCTCTAAATCAAATTCCAATTTTAAAATGCATTTAATTCAGGACCATTGCTCCGGCATATAGGTATAATATTTTGTAAAAGAAGACAGAAGAGAAAACCCTTTTTGAGAATAATACAGAAAAACAGTAAGTTTTATTTGTGAATGAAATAACTGAACTATTTTTAACATGTGACTAAATCACACCTTGACCCCCCCCCCCAAAAAAAAGTCTTCCACTCAAATTATTGATGTAATTTAGTCAATTTTTTATTTCACATGAAAGTTCATGACAGATAGGTAATCAGCGATCGCCAGTAACTGGGCAAATGTCTTTTTGGCGACTCTTTAAAAAGAATCACCAAAAAAAGCGCCAATAAATATTCCAAATGGAAGGGGGGGGGAGATAAAATACATCCCGATTTCCTTTAGCTTTAATGCTACTGCACTTTTTTTTTTTTTTTACAGCATGAGTCCTAAATCAATGATCACACTTTAGTTTTCGAGACATAGCAAAATAAAATCTTTACGTGGTTTCTAACCTCAATAACAATATTCGACACTTTGCATGCACTGTTAACAAATCAGTAAATGATATTGCTCACTTTGGTATTCTCATTTAATGCGATAAAATATCGATAATCAAAGCCAGTTGATATGACTAATTTAATGTTATTAATATAGTGGTCGGGAAATTGACGTCAAAGGCAATAAGTAAAACAATGTAAAATATTGAACAAAAACTTAGGAGCATTATTCTATTAGGTTGTTCGGAAAGTAATTTCGTTTTTTCCCGACAGAGGATTTAATTGTATTTTTCGCACCCAATTTCATACTTAAACCGCAAAATCATTTTATGTTTTAAGAGCTGATATAGCAAGGCTTGAGAGTGAAAAAGTGCAGCTGATTCTTCGCAGTAGTTTTTGGATGGTGCCCTTTTAAATATGGAGAGCAATAAACAGCATTTTCGTCGTTTTTTTCTTTTTTGCTATATAAAAGGTAAAAATGCTGTCAAGTCAGAAATAAATTAGCAAATATGTGTGGAGAAGATGTGTTAACAGTACATCAGTACCAGAACTGATTTGCAAAATTTTTCCTTCAAATGAGGAGGCCAAAAACCACCTCGATCAGTTTTTTTTACAGCAAAGACCAAAACTTTTATGAGCGTGTAATCATGTTACTACCAAAAATATGGCAAAAGGTATTAGACCAGAATGGCAATTTTATAATTTAATAAATAATTTATTCATTAAACGAAAATTTCTTTTCATTTTGACAAAAAAATACGAAATGACTTTCCGAACAACCCAATAGCATAAACACGTTAAGGAACATGCATATCACTGGTAAATGGCATTGTACTTTTCGTTTAGGTCACATTATTCATTGTTGACATGATAATTAGCTTAGTAATGTATGTCACAGGTGACAGACACGGTAGCTTTCGTTTAAGTCATTGATGACAAAATGTTTGATCATTAATGAATGACAATTCACATTTAAAAAATTATTTTATTTTAGTAAATATTAATCTTTTAGATTACAATATAATGCACCTAAACACATACAGCTATCGGAATTTCACCTCGATGTCTGGATATTAAAGTAATTGGCACATCGGAAAGAACGTCATAATAATTAGCAATTAACGGGTTAAACACGCTTAGTGTTAGTGAAAAAAAAAAGCCCTCTCCTTGTTTTATTTTTTATTTTTCATTTCCCTGAGTTTAAGTAACCATTTATTTGACTCAGAGCAAATGGTTTGGTTCGGTTTTATGGCGCAAGAGCCAAATCTGGCCCATACTTCGCCAATCAGATGGTAAGCGGATAAAAGATATTTTTTAAAAAGTCACACTCACATATGAAATTATAAACACAGAGGTGTAAAGATAAAATTGCGAAAATATGATTTTTAAAAAAAGGACTTCGTCAACTTAAAATTTAAAACAATGATGCATAAAACAATGCAATTTATATGAACTTGATAAAAGAATGTTCCACATAATCAAAAAAAAAAAAAAAAAAACTGCTAAATGCAAGAGAAAAAGCCAATAGATTTTAAGAATTTAAAAATACTTGGAAGGTATTTTTTACCCACCAAGTGTTGCAATATTGGAGATGAATTAAAAAATTGAACACGATAAGAATTATAAACAGGACATTCAATTAAAATATGACAAATAGTGAAAGGTACTTGGCAGCTGTTGCAAATAGGCGGAGATCAGTGATATACTCAGAGCAAAAGAGAAACGTGTGAGAACACATTCATTCCTAAACGCCGAATCAACTAAAATAATCAAGCAGTCTCTTTTAACTCCTCATTCATAAACATTTCATCTCTCTTTTCCAATTTCGAGGCAACCCAAATCTAATTCGATTACCAAACCTCAAGCCTAGAAAATGATCGAGCGAGCATCCATCCATCCTCCCAACCGCTCTCACGCGCGCTCATTGTAAAAGAATGAAAAGCCCAGCAAATAATGCCGGGTGATGATCCGTTCCAAAAATCAACAAGCGTAAAAGCGAAACCCTAACAACACTCGAGGCGACATCTAGCGGGGGTGGCATTTATTAAGAGGTCGAGGATGTAATTCATAATCTCCGGATTCCTTTATTCCGGGGGAAGCCGCGAAATTCCATTCGATTGTTCCCATCACGCACCCGCGTAATTAAGGAGGGTGGGTGGTTCTCCCCGCCCGTCTTTTTATTCTTTTCAGAAACCCACTCACCGAAGAATCTGAGAGCACCCCCCCCCTTTTCTTGGAATTCCCTCAAGAATGTTCAATCAAATGAGAGGACGTCACGATTTTGAAACTACAGCAGCAAAGGCCCGAGAAACATTAACTTAGTAATATATTTATATATATTATTTTATTTAAGTACAGGTGAGTGTTGGAAAGGTTTTTTTTTATTTCATTTTATTATTCTTAAAAGTGGCCTGCTTAAGCGAAAGATAAGGACAAGGTACTTGGAACTGGGGGAAGATGAAGATGAAAACAAGTTATAATATTTTTTTCTTCCATCAAATGAGATAAAGACTAACGATTTCAGTTTCTGAAAGTCTCGAAAGTTTAGTTTGCATGCGCAGATATCTCACTTAAACAGAATATCATCTATATGAAATGGAGGATAAATAACGCATGTAAGCAATACCTTTTCAAATTGCTACAACAATTAAAACGTATTTTTCAACTACTGTAAATCTCAAAAAAAGTTAAATGATATATCGAGGATAATTGATGCCCAGGTATAAAATTATTTTTCTGTTTCCTGTCATCTTTAGTGATTAAGTAATTGCAAGTAGTGTCCAGCACATAACAGCACTTTCTCTTATATCACTTTAACAAGAACCAGAGATGCTGAAATATTTGTCTCATACCACCCTCCTTCAGAGTGATGCTTGTGATATTCATTTAATTCACCTTTGATAGCTATGATACTGAAATTAAGTTACAAAAACGTTTAATTTAAAGCTGCACCTGTACTCGACTGGCCTTCGACATAATTCAGAATCAAATGAATAGTTGTATTAACAATAAACTGAGACAGCAGGCTGTCATGAGGTTTAAAGAAAATACCTTTTTAACTATAAATCCCTGATTAATAGGTATTCACAGAAGACAAGACAGAACCATGCCTATTGACACGAAAACAAATGACTTGCCAATAGATTTCCTCATGTTTCCAAACTATAAGATGGGTTATTTGAAGATAAAATCCTGTAGCCTATCCAACTCAACTCACACCGAGACATATCTTTGAGTGCCCATCTATTACAGCAGATATCTTAAACCTTGGCTGGATATCGCTAATGGATCCACTTCAAGAGATCCTTTAAGGCCTTATAACATGGCAAAATATCGTCGGCACTTTCCGTCAGAAAACGACAACGAAAGTGACGTCACTTTAAAGTTTTACATCATTGGTTGAATTTCGTTTGCGGACAATATTTCCGGCGGCCTTTTCTAGCTGGTTAGAAAATGGTGTCTGTTATGAAATGAAACTTGCTTGACCGGCTTGCTATTATGAAACTTGCTTGACCGGTTTTTGAGGGCAGAAACGGAAAAGTGCTGACAAAATTTCACCATATGATAAGACCTTTACAGTTCTGAAGCACCAAAGTTGGCGGCAGAAGTCCTTCGAACCTATGACAATATCCGACATTTTCTTTCCTCACTTTTTGTATCTTCATGAGCACAACAACAACTAAAACAGATATAAATATCAAAGCATCTTATACTTTTCCAAGAGATATCAAGATGTCATTCTCTAATAACAACACTTTCAATGTTTAAGAAGTTTATGCAAACAATTACATTAAGCGTCTTTTGTAATCAACCCTTTTTCTTCCATTTTAATTGGTCTTCTCATGAGTGGGAAAGATCATTTCAAAAGCAGAATTGTCCCAACTAATTCATAACCGAATATATCTATTCATTACAGCTTTTAAAAAAATATCGAGATGAATTAATGCTAAATACTCTCACAATACAATCATCAGCAGTAAAGCTAGCAACCACAACTAGAACAGTAAGGGGCGCACTTATAAATATTAAACAATTTGACAAGATCAGCTCGCTTTGGAAACCCAGGGGGAATTCTCTTTATTTATTTACCCACGAGATTAATTCACCGTTCCACCCCTGTCAGATGCAGTGACTCCACTACTCAGCGCGGGGGTGGAGAAGAGATCCTCACGCAATGCCTAGCCCCCCTCTCTCTCGTGCACCCACGCACTTCTTACGGACTTTTAACGATCGCATTAACAAAATGGCACTCTCGTAAAATTTTGACACTGAATGGAACAGAAAGCAGATGAGGCCTTCCCTCTCTCGCAAGACAGAAGAAATTGAGATTTACTGGAATATATTCTGTGGGAGGGAGGGGGAGGTATTCGAGAGAGGGGTGACCCTCATTATGTAGGTAGTAGTGAATGGGGAGGGTTGAGAGAGAGAGAGAGAGAGGAAAAAAAATTCTTGTAGTAAATTTCAGATTGGTTTTCCGAAAAGCGCACGAGTCAGTCATAATTCCCTGCCATCGTGGTTTTGTTGTGTGTAAGTGGGGATGGACGGTTCAGGGGGAAAAAAAGACGGAAAGGGTGAATGTATGATTAAGTGCATGAAATGTAGGAGGAAAGGATGAGTGCGTTGTAGATGAAAATGGTTGCTAATAGATTCGACCAGAAGTGGATTTGACTTGGGAATTTATCAGGTGTTGGTAATGGAGGAAGCAGGTTCATCACGTACCTCATTTTTAAATAGTCAGCTTTAATTTCGAGCCAACTGTGCGTTTTTAATGAAGTTAATTTAGCAACTTCCATAATTCATCGACGCATATCTCATTTCTTAAAAAAAATTAGGCGGACTTCTCGCTGAATCAGTATTTTTTGCATGTCTTATTAAAATTAAAACATAGTATTAAATTTGATTATCCGAATTGACTGGGACCGTTACCATCTCCGATTACCAACCAGCAGTCTCCCCATAACTTTCTTGCACATAGTCTAATAAAAACTTATAAGACTAGAGAACGTCTTAAACCGTGTTCCAGCGACCCGTGAATCATCAGAAGGGGCACATATTTCCCCCCTTGACTCTCTCTTGCGTTTTTCTGGGGTTCTTTGATGCCTATCTAGTTTATCGACAAGAGTGGGTCAAGGGGTTGCACCGTCTGAGGTCGTTGGAACACGGTTTTACACGATATTGGCATGCAAGAGTTAAGGAATATTAACCTTTTTCGTGAATTTGGCATTTTTATTGAATCTATCGTGCCATTCTTGGCGAATTATTTGGTGTTATTCATCTCTGGCAAAAGTCAACAGTATTCAAAAATCGAATTGAGGTTTAAAGACATGTTTTTCTCAATCGATCGAAAAAAAGGTTTGAAACAAAACTGCATTTGTAGTCACAAAATCCTAAACTAATTTGCTATTTAGGTCATTACATTTTTGAATGATCTCATTTATATATTTCTGAAAATACAAACCGAAATTGGGTTTGATTCAAAATTTGATAGGTGTCCACAAAATAAATGTTAAATCTGCGCACCGAATTTTATCCATCTAGCTCTCTTCGTATTTGTAAATATTGTGTTAACTCATGTTTGGACAGATGGACTTCTTTTGAATAGATTTTATTCAAAATTTGATAGAACTCTACAAATTTGACCTGTAGACCATACAGTAAAAGATCCTTATTCGCGCTTCCTTCATTCGTGTTTTCACTATTCGCGGATTAAAAAGATGCGACCCCATTCCAATATTCGCGGCTACAAATTTCTTTATTCGCGGATCTAATAAGTACATGCATCATAATAAAAAGATTCCAACCCAATATCCTTTGTAAATACCGTCAAATGGACTAATAAAAAAAGTAAAATAGATATTACAACTTTGCCTAAAGTATGTTGTTAAATGATATCGCCGAGGACTTTGACATAAGCCGCCTTCGCCGCGATCGGTGTTATTGAGAATGTAAACAAACAGAATGAAAGCAACCGTATTACTTACTCAATGAATAAAGTATATTTGTAGAATTAACGACTAAGAAATAAGGTAGAGCTAACGATTAAGAAATGAAAATTGACTCACCTTATTCCGAAGATTCATTTGAATCTGACGCAAAGAAGGCAGATCTCAAAGACTATTTTATCCATTTTAATGTAACGATTAAAGATTAGAGCAAATTATACGAATACAGAATGGACGACTCAATTGAATACAATAAAAAACCCACCGGAAACTTGAGTAAGAAAAATGAATAGACAGGAAATAATTGCCTAAGCCCTAAGATAATTAATCAAAAACTTCAATTAAATAAATTTATATTATATATATATATATATTGTTTTTTTTGTTGTTTTGTCACCTAGGAACGTATCCCTTATAATCCCATATGAATTACCATTCCGTATTCACGGTTTCTGTATTCGCGGCATATTTATGGAACATATACCCCGAGAATAAAGAGCTTTTACTGTATAACAAATTTCATCTGTTTAGTTCAAATAATTTATGAGTCACAAGCAGGCGGACATTTCCCCTTATCTGGACTAGCCCAACCAGGACGCCTAGATCACGAGGAAGACGTATTACCCCTATTCCTGGACGCCGGCTTTCCCCAATTATTGTAATAAGAACTCAACATTTTGTAAGAACATATAAAAAGGAAGAACCGACATTCTGATTCCAGTTTTGCTCCAGAAATACAAATGGAATAGCAATGTAAAAAAGTCTTCATTTGCAATCCTTTACGGGAATCCTTATGTCATGATTTGAAAAATATGAAGAGACGTGACTTCTTCCATACAAGAACCATCTCGTTATTACCCCCGAGTCAAAAAAAAAAAAAGCACTATAATATATCTATTTATTCGCAGCAAACACACATAATATCCCCCGGACGAACCTGTTGAACAAACGAGCGCTTCGCAAACAAAGGTAATAAAGTTCCCATTTCCCAATGGGTAACGGCATGGCAGTCCCGCTATGCTGGAACAGCGGTGAATACCTCTATGGCTCGGAAGATAACTATCAGACAATAGAGGAGAATAAACACACACAGACTACTTTGTTTTGTGTGGTGGAAGCTGTTTTAATGGTCCAGTGCCGCCGATAGTAGGAGTGAACGGTTTCGGACCGATTAGAACGGATGGAATAAAAAATATAAATAGAAAGGTGAGCGTGTTTTGTTTTCCTCCCTCCTCTTTCTGCTGGTAGGTGTAATACACGCGTTTTAGACCGTGGAAAGTAAATAAATGCTAAATAGGGTCAGAAGTGAGGTCGGTATGTTAGAAAAACAATCCAGTGGTCTTTAAACTGGATTTTGCGGATAGAAAAATACAGATTAAAAGTCAGCAACAGAAATGCTAATTCCAACGGAAGGTTACGAAATGTTTTAGCAAATAACATTTATTGAGCTAGATTTCAAAAGTTGTTGTTGTTGCTTATCCCCTCTTGGACTGAACACCAATTCAAACCAAGTCCAAGAGATCGGGGAAAGTAAAGTGCAGTAGCATTTGAAAATAAAGACCCCTGAGCACTTGGGAGCAGAAGTCTGACTTAAGGCCTTATCACACGGCAAAATATCATCGGCACTTTCCATCAGCAAACGACAACGAAAGTGACGCCACTTCAAAGTTTCACATGAATGGCTGAATTTCGTTTGCGGACAATATTTCCGATGGCATTTTTAGATGGTAAGAAAAAGTTGTCGATTATGAAACTTGCTTGACCGGTTTTTGAGGGTAGAAACAGAAAAGTGCTGACGAAATTTTACCGTGTGATAAGGTCTTTAAGCTCATATGAAATATAACACTCACACATTCGCTTGCAAAACCAATTTTTACAAGAAGACTCTTTCACAACCTCACAGATAGAATACAGAGTAGAGAAAAACATCCCCGAACCCGATCTCAAACTTTTATGAATTTCTTTTCCTCTCGATTTCATCAGAAGAAATTTTACTCAAATATGAATAGAAATCTGCAAATTTCACCCGTCTAGAGCAAAGCATTTTAGAATTATTTTTGTCACAGATGGACATTTTCCAAAAACGTACTTTTTGAATTCCGAGAAGTCTAAAACCCGGAAAATTATCAAAATCTCGAGTTTTTGGCGATTATTATACTTTCTCTATACTATTACTTTATTATTATAAGATTACTATTTTTTCTCTTTATTACTACACTTTCTCATATGATAAAAATTAAAAAAAGGGAGAGAGAAAACTTTTTTCAGATGTAAATAAAAAATTTCGCTTATTTGCAAAATTTTGAAAAAATGAGCAACTAACTTACAAATAAAAACCGAAATTAAGCCGGAAACTTTATTCAAAACGCACACATTCATCTACTCATCACAAAAATAACTGCCAACAAAAATAATCATTGAATTTGATGGCCTCGCTTAAAAAAAAATCACATACGTGTCATTCTAAACTCAAAACACTACACAAAACCAGCACCATCATATTCTTTCAATCACACACACAATCAACCTCTTTTTGCAAAACTCAAGAAATTCTCGAGCTTAAAACAACGGAGGCGAAACCTCGACAATGAACTTAAGAGAGAGAGAGATAAAAAAAGGGCAAGAACAAAGCTTGTCATCGTGCCAGCAAACACAGCGAGTGACCCAGATAAAGCGACCTTGTCCTCACTTCAGACTCGTGCGTGTGTACTACCAGCAAATTTTACACTATCAAAGAGAGGGAAAAAACGCAGTCGTTTTTCCCTTTGGAGATAAGTTCAAAAGCACTGAAAATCCCAATTTGTTAGCTTCATGCCAAAAGCAAAAGAGATGCTGATGATAAAAGATAGGATAATTAGGGATAACTATTTTAAACAATTGATGAAGGGTTTTATAAGCTACAAATTGGTTGTGTAAAATTATTTTGAAACATGACTTGTAGATTCTTACAGTAAAATATTATCGAATTGTGTACTTTGCGAAAGTGTAGTTTTGTGTCAAATTTTGTTTCAATCGATTGAGAAGAGCCAGTCAAAAGCACAAATACTATTTCCAGATATTATTATTGCTAAACAGACTCGTCAAGGATCACACAATTTACTCAGTAAATATGCTAAATTCATGCAAAATGTTAATATTTCGTAAGTATTGTACGTCATTGTCATACAAGGCATTATCCGGTTATAACATCTTTATTGGGAAGTTGATCCAGAAAGTTTTAGGAAGACTATTCCCGTTGGTTATACATGGTGATCAGCGAATAAGCCATTATTTCAAAATTAAATATCTATACAAAAATGATCGATAGAATTATGCGGTAAACTGTAACTTTATTAGCAAAACTGTAAAAATAGTGTACAAAAGTTAGAAAATTTAGTTAGGACAATCGTTAAAAGATGGCGCTCTGCGCTGAAAACTCTTTCTCTGAAAGGAGCTTAAAAAAACAATAAAGTGATGCGGTCTTTGCAATCAAAATACAATTTTTTCCAAAATGTTCACCGTTTGAAACAATGAGGTGGCGTAATCGAACAATGAAATTTGATATCACGTCTTGCAATGTCCCAACGGAAATGGAATCACATGCAACCCCAATCAACGACTCAAGCTTATCTAGAGTGGCGGGGTTGTTTCTATAGACAGGGTCTTTCAATGCTCCCCACAGAAAGAAGTCACAAGGAGTCAGATCGGGTGTCATTTTATATTGTTGACTTCACACTGAAAGGAGCATTGTGATTAGAACGCCATCTGTTAACGATTTTCGTAACTACATTTTCTAACCTTTAGTACAGCATTTTTACAGTTCTGCTAATAAACGTACAGTTTACCACATAATTCTATCGATCTTTGTTGTAGAGATATTTAATTTTGAAATCAGGGCTTATTTGCTGATCACCCTGTACAATTTTTTATACCCATAGTAATATGTATGCACCGGTACTGTCCTACCGTCACGAAAAAAACCCTGAACATGGTTGCCGTAAATAGACGAGTCTAGTAAGTAGGCAATGAAGAGGACCACAACATTTGGCTAACGAAGCGCGCTTCATTAGGCGAGAACTTTTTTTCGTTTGTCTTAATACAGATGCATTTATATGACAATTAAATAAAATTAGAGTATAGATAGAATTTCCTTGTTATTTAAGCTTTAAAATAATGCCTTTCATAAGAAAGCCTTCAACGATATTTCTTCAACTGCTTTTGTATTGGATTTTTTAAGACCTGAGACTGCTGTCGATTAAATAAAAACACTGGATAATAACAAAATACTTTCATATTTTTTCGAAGATCTATATGTCTTTAAGAGTGGAAGCTTACGTTTTAAAACTAAATCTCCCGCCTTCATTTTACACTAGAATTTATGAGTATTGAATAAGATGAAAACGATAGTTTCAAATAAAAAATTTAGGATCAGAAAAAAAAGTGAATTTGGAACGGTTTGATTCATACTGTTTGATATAAATAAAAAGTAAAAACACGAAATTCAGCAAAAGAATTAAAATATAAATTAATCAATAAATAGGCAACATCAAAGATACTTATTCCTTTCATACTCTTTTGAAAACTAACGAAGTATTTATCAGAATCTTTGTAATAACTCATACACCCTAAAATAGGTTACCCAGTCCTCCGTAGCACTTCTCACAGATATATTACACATAACATAATATTCACAAATTATTTAAGAATCGATGTTTACAATGAATTTAATAAATTAAAACATTACTCAAAATTATATAGCTGGCATCTATTACTAACTGAATATATAACCGGCGGTTCTTCTAATCATAATGATACCAGTTATTTTGGCGCCAAAAGAAATATTGCCCTTTCTTTCACCCCCAAAATGTAATAGAACATCGCGTTTTCAAGCCGACTGACCCCTACTTTTAGAGTTGCTATGGTTTTTCTCCTGACGGTAGAACTATATACGGTAAAGAATTAAATCTAAGAATCTAAAAATAAAAGCAACTCCTCATACATAAAATAAAATCGAACTAATGCACTTCTCGAAAATGAAAACAATTCAATAGATTAACTCCAAGACATACGCCCAAAACATATCGTAAAAGTTCTTCCGGAAAGGGCACAAAATGCATATAGAAAAAAGAAATAATAATAAATAAAAAGAATTCCTAGCAGACAATTAGGGGAAGAGATTCCCAAACCTCAAGAGATACCTCCGAACGAGCGGAGACACTCATGCGGGAGGTTCACATTCCAGAGATTCCGAATTCGGGAACAGCATTGTTGCCACTTACGGGTCAGAATTCCTTTTGTGCGGTGGTGGAGGTCGCGTCGCGGAAGGTAAAACGGTAGGAAATTACAGGGTAGATTATTCACAAAGTAGAGGTCCGTATCGACTTCCGAATCAACAGTGAGATGGGTCAACCGACCTCCGTCTTCCAACCCAACAAGGCTCTGTCGCTTTGGAGATCTGATCACAGCAGCGAGTAGAAAAAGATTTGTTAGAAGAACCGATTAGAATCAATGGTGGTATTAACAATGGTTTTTATCAACTTTCTTCTGCTTCAATATGTAGAGTTTAAAGCTGAGGTTACAGGATGATCTGTGTTGACTCATGCAGTTAAAAATAGTTCGGCTTTAATAATTTGTTTTACTTTCAGACGTCAGTTTTGAAGCGGCATCAGTTCGTTTGAAATGAAATGATAATAATTGGTAAAGCTTCTGTTCTGTTTGCGCTGACAGATGAATACTCATTCCATATAGGTTAGTTTTCTGGGTTATTACCGTTTAAAAAAATAATGCTTGATTTCAGTTTTCTGGTTTATTATCGTTTAAAAAAATAATGTTTTTTTGTTAGTTTTTGCTATTATTATTGTTGTCTATTTACTTTTTCATTCTTTAAAACGGAAGAATTATAATTAGAATTTCTAAATCATCCCTTATTTTTTGGAAAAATTTAAAATTATTTACAATACTTTTGAAAAACAAAATTATTCCAATAAAATTAAAACAAAATATTTCAACATTAGACTAGACAGAATAATTTTTTTCCTCCTACATATAGAGCGATATATACAATTCTAAAAATCATGCCAGCGTTTTTTTTTTTTTTTTTGTTTTTTTGTAGGGAATTTTGGTACTCATGCTTATCATAAAACAACATGACATTATAGGAGATTTATTAACACATAACAAGAATTAATTAATTAACAAATCTTTATTAAGTCACTTTTTTGTCTGTCTGATTATAAGGTACAAAATTTTAATGGGGTTAAATTAACTTGCTGAAAAGCCATAGATTTGAAACTTTAAACAAAGCTCAGAATTGAATGACAATACAACATTAATCCTCTCTGTTTGGTACAAATTTTGTCATCGGGTGAAATTCATTGAGAAGTTAGTTTAAAAATCGATCACGAAATTTTACACACACAAGACTAAAGAACAAAAAATTATTATTTAACTAAATAAAATTTCACGTTTTTATCATGGAGAGAAAAAGTATAAAATAATTTCATCCAACTCCATACAAATATAGCGGGACACCCCCGACCGGCCAACTGTAAAGTCTTAGGCACAGTAAATCGGAGGGCCAGCGAGAAAAATACCACCACGCTCTTAAAGCGATACCCCCGCTTCGCTCACGAGCTCGACAGAATCAGCCGACAAAGCAAACTCGTGAAAGAATTACTCCAGAGGTCCATCGACCTGAGCCAATTGACCTGAAGTCATCATTCCCTGTCCAACTCCATACAGATGGGGCTGCAATTCACAACCACAAATTTTCAAGACAATCCATATGAGACTCAGAAAAATTATTTTATATATTTTAGTCCGTTTTAGAAATACGGTATGTTTATTATTTAAAATTTAAATAATTATTTAGTATTTAAAATTAGAAAAAATATTTTGAAATATGTTTTGAGTTTTTTTTCTCACATCTATTGCACCCCTTAGCGTCTTAGACTGAAGTAAAAACACTGGCGACTTAGTATATACCTCAGTACATTATGAATTTTAGAGATTTACAATTACAATTTTTTTAAAAACAATTCGTATGAAGGATAGGGAAAAAAATTATACTTTTTAGTTCGTTTTAAAAACATGGTATAGTTATTTTTTTAAATTCAAATAATTATTCAACGTTTAAACATTTAAAAAAATTGTTTTGAAATAAGTTATGATTTTTTCCTCCACATAAACGCCTCATACCTAAAAGGTATAAGTAAGAGATTAAGTATTAGAAAAAAAGTTAACTAGAACACAGTTCAAAAATTTATTATAGTGGGTTCAACCAATATGCCCGACAGAAATTAAAGAATTGGGACAATATTCCTCTTACAAAATGTGATAAGCAGATACAAACAGACAAACTTCAAAAATTTATTATAGTGGGTTCAACCAATATGCTAAATTGGAAATTAAAGAATTGGGACAGCATTCCTCTTACAAATTGTGATGCACAGATATGAATGGGCAAACCCATGATTAATGCTAACTTCCATTCCTCTTCAAACGGTAATTTTACTTCAACTTTTAAACTTAAAAACAATGAAACATGAAGTTATTATAAATCAATCAAGACTTCCGTCCAAAACGGCATTCTAGAATACAATTAATCATTCGATTAATAAAATATGACATTCCTACACTACTTTTCATTCCAAATAATTACAAGACTTTCATTGAGCAAACGTGCCCTACTCTCCCCAAATTAAAAACGTAACTCATGAATGGATTAGAAAAAGCCATGACAGCGGAAGAGTTATTTTTAACTCCCAACAAATGGGTTACGAGAAAAGTGAATAATAATTACACAGAAACGCGAAGTACCGCGGCAATAATCCAGTTAGAGCCTTCCTCCGAAGTAATCCCCGGGCTTTTCTTTAACAAAGTTGTAGGAGGAAGAGGACGTGACGATGAATAGATTGAAAGCGGTCTTAATCGATTTTCGCCCTAGAGCCGATTCCCCCCCCCCCCCTAAAAGACGGGGAGGCAATACCGCCAGTTCCCTGCCCCCAACTCAACAGCTTGACAAGAAATCAGCAACTGTAGGATACATGTTTTGTCGATTGTTAACAACCGCGAACTCTTTTTTTTGCGGGAGCACTGAAAGGAAACTGGCAAGTATCCAGATATGGGTGGAAAGACCAGAAGGAATAAAAGCAATAAACACATTTATTGCGGGATGGAACCTTTCCATCGCATCGATTCAAATACTCGACCGGAGAAGTCAAGCGTTTAATTCGGTTAATTACCATGGAGTTTCCGATGACCTTGCTGCGCTTTGCGAGTTAATAAATTAACTGTGTATCTGTATCAACAACGTGTTCGGACATTTATCGATTATATTAAGTAAACTTCTTCTCCTTCTTCTATGAATACCCGCTGGCCAAATTTCTAAGAATTTTACTAGTGAACTAATTGCTATTAAAGAGGCTCTAACCCATTGTCTCTATTTTTCTTCCTTTGACGACTCGATTGAAGAAATTGAAATTTTCTCAGACTCTAAATTAGCTCTAGAAGCTATACGAAAGCTATACGGTGAGCCAGCACTGATGGCAGAAATTAATACCTTTCTTCACTCACTAAATATATCACGCTTTCTCCAGTGGATTCCTGCTCATATGGGTATCGAGGGGAACGGCTGATCAGATGCCCTTGCAAAGGAAGCACGTGATGAAAAACAGCCCCGAACAGTCACCTGTACAGATGCAAATGCTGTTGCCAGGCGTAGGATCTACAATCAACATTTTGGCAAGGCAACAATCCCTCACCTAGACTGCCCAAGAAACCTCTCCTCTACGATAGCTCGACTGCGTACTGGACATTTCAAGGGCATGAAGATATGGTATTAAATCCTATCGCAACTGCAAGCACTGTCCTCAATCCCAAATGACCCCAGAACATGTTTTGAACTGTCAAGCCATCTTCCTCCTTGGAGCACCACCCATTGAGATCCTCCATGGCCATCGGGCTCCAGAACTGGCAGATCTCATCACAAGACTTTTGGTGGAATATAGATTTTATTTGCACTTTGCACCTCTATAGACACAACAACAACATTAAGAAAACTATACAATAAGGGAAATGAGAATTTGTTTTATAATCAACCGTGTAAGCCGTATTCCCATGGCTCAAGGTTTGGGTCGTACTAGAGCACCTTAGACGGTCGAATTCTGAATGGTGATGCCATCGGCAAGACGCTTCTATTGTCATCCATTCACTAACAGGTCTTTGATGTCTGGCACGAATTGATATTTCGCGAAAAAAAGCCGCTCTATCTCATGTATTTAATGTACAGCAACAGATTTTTGAAGTTTCTCGAGGGGTTTCTGTAGATTATGGCACATTGATGGCTATAACTGCAGCAACACGAGTGACAGAAACAAGGCTTTAAATGCAATGATCAGATCCAAACAATTCTGCAGACTATAGCCCGTTTATAGCAAGATCCAATGGGAACAAGGCTTTGAATGCAATAACCAATCATATCTGAAGATTAAGAGCAGAACATTACAGTAATAACACATTTAAAAGTAAGATAAAAACATTTAAAAAAAACCCTCATTTTTTAGGAGACTAAATGCCAGAAATATTTCGCAAAGTTGCAACAAGTCATCAGCATATTGAGAATGAATGATCAACAAGTAGAGGCCATTTGTAACATTGGCCATTTTTAATTAATACAGATTTAATAACATAAATTTAATCGTTACAGATTGTATGAATTTCGGCAAATGCCGAAATAAGATTTGATTGGCTTCAGATATTCTGAAATACTTGGTAAATATTTCATAAATACGTGGATAAATATAGAACCATGATCGAATTAATAATAGATGTTGTTTAAGAATTATTGACTTAGACAACATTATAAGTTGGTTAGACGTGATACGTTAAATAAAAAAATCAGAATTATTGCACTAGAACATCTCCGTTTTTACTCTTTTTCCCGTTTTAAATAATATTTGTAAAATTTTCTCTGACTATGTGAAAAAGACAAACTTGTAGTTTGACCAAAAATATCGAGAAAGGATTGAATGTTTAATAAACATTCATAAATTTTACAATGACCGAACTAAAAACTGATAACGAATTTGCGAATAATATTCAGCACAATTACGCTCTAATTTCTGGAGATCCTTTTACATTCAAGAGATCAATCAGACTTCAGTTCTTATTGGGCAATTAAATCCGTCTTTTACATGAGTTATGGTAAATAGAATTATTTTTTACAATGGCCCACGTCCTGGCGTAGGGGTAGCGCGTCTGGATATCCTGAGATTGTACATGATTGTTCTTCCTGTATTCTATCTGTGAGTTGTGTGAATGTGTCCTCCTGTTGAAAGGGGTTGTACAAGTGAATGAGTGATACACAAGTGGCAAAGTCGTACTCTTGGCCCAAGTTGGAGCTACCAAAAACAACAGACGCACCCTATTGGCTTAAATCACTGTCTTCGTCACAGCAGGCTTATCCAATGGCAAATGCCATAAGAAACAACAACATTTTTTTCACAAGAGATTTAAAATTTTAACCATTCAAAAGTCGGACCAAATGGGCTAAACATTAAAATTTTGCCATAAGTTTTTCAACGAGAAGAAAAGACAACATGGTAACTTAAATAAGAAAGAAGGGATATCCAACCTCAACTATACAGCATAACAATCACATGGAATCTCAGATCCATGTTAAATATCAAACAGACCAGAAAAACCAGAGTAAAATCAGTCACCCAACCCAACAAGCGAAAGAGTGGACTCATCAGCAAAATCAATCGCTGCAGCAACAGACGACATGACTCACTCCAGGAGGGATGAATCAGTACCCGGTTCCCTTTCCAGCTCAATCACGCGAGAGTTTATACTTCACGCGTACAAGTCCCTCTCACCCCCCTGAACGGCAAACGACACATGATTTGTCAGCAGACGATTGAGGGGAATCAATGGAGTGCACCTGCATTCACTTCTTCCTTTTCATCAGCGCGCCCCGCGGATTATTGTCCAAAAACCACTGTCCGCGCAAATTGGGGGGAAAGGCTGACAGACTCACGGCTCATCAAACCGGTCATCCTAATTATTAAAGGGTCTTTGATGGCTTGTCGATAAAAGGGATGATGTAATTGAACGTGGAGAGTAATATTTATCCTTTATTGAGCCAGGGGCGATGAGTTACGCGTAAGTGGGTGATTAAGAGCAGTTTAGTTGAGTTGGAACTATAATAGTGAGAGGTGTTTGGTTACGTGAGAGGTTAATGTTTTGATACTTTGTATTCAAGTCGTAATTGGTGTTCAATATACACACGGATAAAAGTTAAAAACAGCGAATGACGTAAGTTTTATCATATAAATGTAGTAAAATTAGTAAATTTTGAATATCATTAAAAACAAACCAATCACTTCCTTTTTTTATAATTAATCATCAATAAAAACTGATTTTTTTTAAGAATTAAAATAATAACAGCTGTGAAAATATACCAACAATATTAGGAGCAATAATGGTTTTTTACAAAAGTACTTTTGTAGAATAATTTCCAATAGATGCTTACAAATAAACAAAAATTTTCAGCTTGATATTATGCCGTCCTGTTACACCACAGTGCTACCTTGTGTAAAGTGCACAATTTACAATCTCCCGAAAATCTCAAAAACAACTGGCAACATGCGAATAAATATTTATAAGACATGTGGACGACAAAGTGCTAAAAATCTATTTAATTTGGACATCGATAGGCCAAAATTCATTAAAAAACTTTGCGTAAGACCATGATGAAAAAAAATTTATCATTTGAAAAAAATATTTCAATACAGTTTTCGATAACAAAATCTAATATCACTGCTACTTCAAAACCCCTAAAAAGCATACAATACACCCACGGAATTTGGCGGTGCTTTATGAGCTCCACAGACCGTCAATTTTATTTGGAAGTTCACGAACTACTATGAAAGAAAATAAAAGATAAGTCAAATGGCAACGGGGAACCATTACAATACGAACTTTATCAAATGATGCAATCCACTAACCTCTGACCTTAAACTTCATACTGATTCGGACACATTCCTCCCTCCCACCTAACTAAACTATTTATTCAAGTAACATTTCATTAAAAAAATAAAAAAACAGCGACAGCCACTAATGAAAAAAAAAAAGTTCCGCCGACACAACAAAAGTAACCGCTCACCGGTCCATCCATCCATTCACAGAATCCAGCACGTAGGCGAGTGGTGGCAGATTAGGAAAAGCGCCGTCTCCCACCCACGCTCGAACAGGTAAGAAAGTTCGCGAGCAACCCCTTGAACTTTTGGAACTCTACTTCCGAAGGCGAAAAATCGATAGAGGATTGAAAGTGAATAAGGAGAAACAAAAGCTATTTCGCGTGTCCCCGCTTTCGAGCTAAAGGGTAACCTGCGGAGAGTTATTTTCCATGTCATTCTAAATAAGGTCATCAAAATGAGTAGCCCACTTCCTACTCATGGAGTTTCGTGCGTAGGATGTAAGCGACTCGTCAAATCTCAATCAATTTTTAAATTATCACGACGGTGTAAAAATGTTAGAGCCGACAAAGTAAGTCTTTGGTTCCACTAGAATACATTACTTGATTTATTGTAAATATACTACGAAGGTGTGCCCTTTATTCCAGATTATCAAATTATTATTGGTATCAGATCTTAAATTACAGAGAATAAAGTAAAGATAAACTTTGAAAATAACTCTTCTGGTGGTGAAATGGAATACCATATGGAAGAGGTCAAGTGACCGAGAGAATTGAAACATTAAAAACAATATATAAATATAACAACATATGCAAATACATAATAAATAATTTGTTTATATACTGTAGGCAGAAATTTTATCCATTCCTATTGGGATATTTAATTTATTAAGAGAACATATTAACAATCACATTAATGAGTGATAGAGAATTCCACCGGATAAAAGAAAAATTACAAAGATGGGCAACCGCGAATTTTCCTATATTGAGTTAAAAATACAAAGAATAAATTTAAATAAACAGATTCTATGGAATGCATTCTAACCTAACGAAGGAAATTCTTTTCACTGAAAGTTATTTTATTGAAACATTTGAATATTTTACATTATTTTAATCATTTTTCTCTGAAGTATCATTCATTTTTGTTGCGGTAAATTAATGCATCATTTTCTGATTTTGAGATATTAGATTCTTCTCTTTACAATTTTCGTCATCAAACAATTATAAATCTGAAAGAAAAAGGTATAGGGAAAGTTCCCGCGATCACTTTCGTTTCATTTAGGGATACTGACGAAAACAATCATGGAATTTAGTATCATACAACAAGTTCAATCCTTCTAAAATCAAATTGTTACCATGGAAATGAAAGAAACATAAGAACATCATCTTCTTATGAATGACTTTGAAATAAATAACCGATGATACATACAAAAAAAAAAAAAAAATGCAGGTTTAGTCTTAAGAAGAATTTAAATTTGCCTATAGGGAGAAGGCACTCACCTTGGGCTTGGGCATAGAGAAAAGTAATCGCTCCGTGACTTGCACACCTTCTCCCGACATCTTCTGGTCAATTGTCGTCTGGCATACAACAAGCATGAAGTCCTCTCGGCAGCCCCCAAAGGTCACCACCACGCAGTACGGATAACGAACCAAAGGTTGCTAAAGAGAGTAAAATAAAGATATATATAAAATTCGATATAGTAGTTAATGCCGAACAGAGATAAAGATTGGAATAAAGAATGATAGGAAGATGAATCATCATTAAATCTTGTTCTTCCATTGTGTTTACGTGATTTAATTATTTTATTTGTATCTTTTTATTCTTTGTACACTTTTTATACGTATAAATGAATGCGGAACACAGATGGCGCAGTATGCTCCAACCCAAAAGTATGCTTGGAATGTGAGGGGAGCGCTGTTGAGATTTTTTTGTAACCAACCAGATCCGTTGTTGTTGAAACTGGTGCAGGCAGGCACCCACTCGCGGCCAAAAGTATTATTTGTTCGCTCGTTGTTAGCGGCACTTTCTATATTTCAATATATATATTATGTGTTTCCTTGTATATCTGTGATCGTCGTCCATGTTTTGTATATTTATATTTGTGTGTGTATGTGAAAATAAACAAGAAAAAGTGAAGAAGAATTTTTCCTTGGATTAAATACACACACAACCCAGCGCTATACATATAAATAGATTGCCAATGATGAAGTAAATATAGCCAAAGATACAAGGAAAGAATGCTAAGTTTCCTTTTTTTTGCGATTTTGAACCTGAGTAAGATAGACGAGAGTGCTTTCCCAAAATTTTCTTGCATATTCTCCAATAAACTAGAAACGGCAGAGAACACCGTACATAGCACAGGCATACACTAGTTACAAAATATTAATTTTTTGTAACGAATTTAGTATTTTTATTGAATCTATTGTGCCACCTTTGGCGAGTTCTTCGGCGACTAGTCCCTGGCATAGTTGCCGAAAACTGAATTAGTGTTTTGGATACAAAAGGATTGAATATGACACAAAAATGCACAAGTATTAATAAAATCTTGAACAAAATTTGATGTATTTAAGCCTTTGCGTTTTTGAATTATCGCGTTTACTTGTTTCGGTTGTTATTGTTTCTAATCTTACATCTCATTGACAGATCCACTGACTAAACAGCCATTGCTAATTAATCCTAATTGTGCGTC
Source organism: Argiope trifasciata (assembly GCA_026543055.1). Taxonomy (NCBI): domain Eukaryota; kingdom Metazoa; phylum Arthropoda; class Arachnida; order Araneae; family Araneidae; genus Argiope; species Argiope trifasciata. The sequence goes on along the minus strand of JAPMOQ010020308.1, from coordinate 410,073 downwards.
TCTTGTGTTTTCTGTAGGTTCATCTAAGACAAGAGTACGCTTCACAACCCTTTTTAAGGGGCATACTTCGTTCAAGCATTTCATTCACTCATCCACAGATCGTAATTGAGACCTGGATCAGAGAACTATCACCTGTGAACCAGTACCCCAAGTGGTATCACTCTCGACATGGATGACTTTGTGGCCACAATAGATTTATACGCCCGCCAGTTAGCACACACGCGGAGATTCTATGGCTGGAGGGGTTCGAACTCACAACCTAAGGGATGTGAGACCAACGCCCTACCTACCTACCTACCAGGCTATCTTGGCCCCAAACTTGTACTTGTTTCTGTAAGTACAGACCCATGGTGGTTCAAAATTTGACAGGTGCCTGCATTAGAAATGTTAAATGTGTACAACAAATTTTATTTGTCTCTAACCGTCCTGTAGCTATTGTGTTAAATTATATTTAAACAGTTGAACAGAGGACTTCTTCAGAGCGGATTATGCTAAAAAGTTGTCAAATATCTGAAAATTTGGTGTAGAAACTGTATACCAAATTTCAACCATTTAGCTCAGAGTGTCTTTGAGTTATCTTTGTCACTGACGAATATGTGTTTTCCGAACTCAGGGAGGTCTGAAAGTGGTAATTCGTCAAAATCTCGAGTTCGAATTTTTTTTTCATGATTATTATCCTTTCTCTGTATTACTTGTATGAGAAAGCGAAATATGAACATGGGATAATATATGCTCAATGAAAAAGAGGAGAAATGGCCAAATTCCGACGAGCTACAGCCTTCCAAGTGCAGCGTACATCAAGTCAAGTTAAGGCCTTATCACACGGCGAAATATCGTCGGCACTTTCCGGCAACAAACGACAACGAAAGTAACGTCACTTGTGTGACATCATTTCAAAGTTTCACATGATTGGTTGAATTTCTTTTGCAGACAATATTTCGTCTGCATTATCAAACTGGTTAGAAAAAATTGCCAATGACGTAAAACTTGCTTGCCCGGTTCTTGAAGGTAGAAACGGAAAAGTGCTGACGAAATTTCACCGTGTGATAAGGCCTTTATAGAAACAGTGGTTTATAAATCGATCAATCAAACAGGATTTTTTTGCGTACGAAACTTGTGGATACATGTAATAAAAGTATTCTAAATTAATTTTACAAAAATTGAGAGGGAATGTCAATATTTAATTTGACTAACACATTCAACTAAATTTTCTTTTATTTATCATGGTTGAATACCTAACTTCCTTATTTTCGTGTACCCTTAGAATCGCAAAATCTTCGTTGCAATTGCAATTAGAAATTTTTTTTCAAACTCCTTAATGTGGTTTCTGGCTCACAGGCATAATTATTGTGTATAAATTATTTAATTCAAAATCGGTGTTAATACGTGCGACTTTTATGGCTCAATAACTATGTTAAGCTACACTGCGTCAGACTTATTCGGCGCTAAATTTTTTTTTTTTTTTTTTTGCTCGCATACAATCTATTTAAATATGAATACGAAAAACTCATTTGTACAAATGGAAGCATTAAAATTTCACATCTTTCACAGTGCAATTGCGATTAAATTTTTATTCAGGCAAATAATTCGTTTTTAAAAACCATAGCAACCAGTAAAGATACAGAAACAGGACAGTTGAATTCATAACAATTGTGATAATTATCCATGTTCTATTAATGCAGCTCCAAGTGGTAGCAAGATGAGTGTGCCTATTATTTAACAGCAGAACATTGTTCACGCCCTTGAGCATACAGATATGATAAAATAAACTTTTTAATCAAACATATTTTTGATTTCGCCTTTTACTCCAAAAGATTTTTAAATAATGCCAGTTAACCTATTTATTCTCAAATATAATTAATTTTAGCTCAAACAAAATTCTATCTCAAATACAATAGCAATCACTTGTCGGTTATAACGGCCACCTAAAAACGCGAAGAAAAAATTTCATCAATTTGGCGATTTAAATCGTTAAACTATACAGCATGTGATTTGCACATTTTATAAGAAAAATTATTTATAGGAAATAATAGAAAACTTGAGTAACTTTTTATAATTTAGCAGCATTTATTCTTGAAGTTTTTTGATCGCAGTTAAACCGAATTGTAATCAATAACATTTATTTCCCATGTACGGTAATATCGAACCGAACCTAAACACAAAAACTTAAACCTCAACATATTTCTAGATCAGCCAGTTTATACGGGAGAGATATTCATATTTACAACATCCATGATGTATACATTTCATTTACATTTTAAAAGCTCTTGACATATTCATCAATCAAGAAATACTTTAACAATAATTCGAGCTATTTAATTCAAGCAAAATACAGCTTTCTGACTAGCAAAGTGACAAGATATGTTTATTGAATTCCTACAATTGGTTTACACTCTCCCTAAGAGCCGCGGTAGCCTGGTTGGTAGAGCTTCAGTCTCGTAATCGAAAGGTAGCGAGTTCTTTCAAACCGCCGTGTTGGCTAATGACAGTTGGGGCAAGTTAAATATGTTGTGACTGAAAAGTCCATCAAATTGACATAACAAATGATACCTCTGGGGATGAGTCGGGCTCTGATTTGGATCTAAATTCTGACTTGCGGATGGATGAATGAGTGTATGAATGAACTTCGATCGCCCCCTAAAAAGAGTTGTGTCGTATGTGTTCGAGCAAAGTCGTCCTTTCACTTTAACGGTCCTCGTTAATAACGAAAGGCGCACACTTCTGCCTTAATTCGAAAGAGCTACTCTCATTAGGGCTTGGTATGACCAAATGGCATTAGACCCACCACCAACAGACTCTCCCTATATTTATTTATATATATCTTGAACAAGTTTTCAATTGCTAATAAAACACTTTTTATCTATCCCTTCAAGATAAAACACATTTTTGTTAAACTTGTAGTGGATGACATTTGATGTTAATATAGTTTTTTTTTTTCAAGTATTAATTAAATTTTTCCAGTAATTTCTGTTTGGTTACCAAATTCGTCGCCAAGTTCCGAGATTATTGCCGATCATATATATATACATATATAAAGAAAATAAGTGGGAATTGAAAAATTTGATTATATTACTTGTTTTTAATCCATGCTTATAATCATAAACAATGCATAACTGAAAATTTACTCAAAAAAAAAAAAAAAAAAATCGACACGGACAGATTTTTTTTTTTTTTTTTTTCAAAAGACAGTGAAAAATAATTTCTGTTCCCCCCCCCCTCTTTGCAGCTGAAATAATTTTTGTTCATTGCACTGTTCAGAAAATGCCATCTTAAAACAAATGAAATTAATTCCGTCATGTTATTTATTTGAAAGATGCATTACAAGGTAATGTAATTACGTCAGTCCGAGAAATATTTATTCATCAGACGATTTTAAAAACCTTGTTCTTTTCTCTTGCAAGTATTTTTCCCGCGTTTCAAAATTTCCAATTTGTATTCCGCCGCTTTCCGAACAATGTCGTAACGCTCGATTATGTTTAAAACAATGCAAGGTTTTTGCTAAAAAAAAAAGAAAGAAAGAAAGAAAAGGAAGAAGAAACTACATTTAACAATCATAGCTCCTTATCGAAAAGAAGTGAGCAACAATAAAGTTTGCAAGAAACAACAAGCAATGCTACAATCCAAAACTCTTATTTCATTCGAAATTACTTCATGCTATCCCTTCTCTGACATTTATGCATGGCGTCGTGACTTTAGGGGTGAATTTTACGGAAATTACGACACAGTCTACGGCGGCGGAGCGCAATCCAATTTCCAAAATGGTTTGAACAGAGGATGATACACGTGCTGCCATCTGGCAGCCATTAGAGGAGCTTAAAAGTCACTGGAATTAGAAAAGGACTTTCTCCCCAACTACTTCCCGAAAACATATAAAGAAATTAATTTCTTTAATTTTTCGAAATAAAATCCTAGTAAATTCTACTAAGATAATTAATCTAGTAAATTCTTCTTGTTCTGAAAGAACAACTCATACAAATTATAAAAATTTTCTGCACAGAAAATTGGAAAGGATAGAAAATATTAAACATTTTAAGCATATGATACGACTTCGGAGATGTAGTTGTTACAAATATATTTCGCAATAAAACTTTAACTTACTTAAAATTAAACAAACAAAAACTAAGATATACTAATCTCTCATAGCCTTTGAATGAACAATTCAAGTAAATATATAAATTTATGATTTGCATCAAATTTTATATTTCGTTAAGGTTTTAATTTTTAAACTTATCTATAAAGGTGTCTTTTCTACAAAAACGCATTTAAACACACGCCATTTTTTATAACTATATAACAGCTTTTTTTCATGACGTGTTCTCATGCTGACGATGCCATATAGAGCCATTTTATAAATTTTTGTGGTACTTGCATTGTTGTCTTAGGATAACAGACTGGTACCTCAAAATTTTGAGAGATGAACCTGGCGGATGAATATGAGGTAAGATTGAAAAATATTCATATTTAATCAGTATGTGATTCGTTTCTAACTATCTTCGCCGAAAAAATACAATTTTACATTAAAAAAAAGAAACTACCAGCCGAAGCTTGCTCTCCAGATATTAAGTTTTCTATGTATCATTAAGAGATCATACTGTGCAATATTTGTACAAATGTGACGAAGCCTTTTTTCACTGCAAAAATATTGCACATAATGTATGCGTTATTAGAAATATATCTTCTGAAATAGACAAGTAAACTAATTAGGAACCTAAGCCCTCCTGATCTTCATTTCATCCATTTTCATTAGAATGCATAAAAACTTTTCTGTTTTAAAATATATATATATAAAGTATTATTTTTGAAATAAAATAACTGAAGGACAACAAATACACTATTTAAAAACTCACACTCAACAAAGGGTCCGTTTTTTAAAAAATTCTTACAGAAGTCTACTTATCTGTTAGTTCATTACTTCAGATCGTTTTAATAATTGAAATTTTATAAAAGTAAAAATTTCGCTATTTGAGATATTGTTTCTCCGGCCAGTGGCAAATCCCACTAGGTTTAGTTTAGTTTATTTTTAGTTATATTAACGTCCCCTTTTAAAGCAACACGAGGGCTATTTGGGGACGGACCTCGTCATTTTGAACCACGGTCAGATGACGAGGACGACACCTGAACTGGCAAACCCCTCTCCACAGAACACCAGACCAGCGGGAGGACATTTGGCCTGACAGATTTAACATGCAAGAGACCCCCTCACACGACGGTTCTTCAGCGGAATCGAGTTTCGAACCTGAAATCCTCCGGTTCCGAAGCCCAGACTTTACCACCAGGACACCGCGGCCCTCCCACTAGGTTGAGAGTAGGGATTGCAATATCGGACCAAAAGTTCAATACCGGTATTCAGTATTTTATAGAGCTTAACACCAAGATATAGATTTTAATACCGATAATAGAAATTTTATTAAAAGAAAGAAAACACAGGTGCTTCTTTCTTTATTTGCCAATTTTATTAGAGAGGGTAAATATTACAAAAATCCTTTATAAATTATAACAGTATATAAAGAATCACAAGTGTAAATATTACTATTCAGTCTTTGGTACTATTACAAATTTTTGAAATGCGATCTTAAAAAAACATAATGCATCAATTGCACTGTGATTAAGCTTGGAACGTAATTTTGTGCAAAAATTAACAGCTGTCGAAAACGCTCTTTCGCATCTACGCTAGTTGGTAATACTGTTAGCGGTGCGCGATATGCTTTTTCCAAGTATCTATCTCTAAATCTTTCATCTTGAAATAAATCGATTTCTCGTCGGACAGTTTTGGATATAGATGATTTCTGCATTGCATTTTGGTTTGTTGAATTTTTTATTTGCCGCTGATTCAAGAAATAATTTATTTTCAACATCGTCATTAGAGCCATTATAATCTTCGATAACTGTATCAAATTCTTCTGAAGTGTGGTAAGTAATTCTTTAACAACTTTTTTTCTATAAACTTGATATAATTTGAATTAGTTTCTTTTTTCCCCCTTTTCATTATTAAAATTATTATAATTATGTATATTCCACAAAACATTTTTTCTGTAATGTTTACGTCTCATAAAACCGCCAGTTTTCATTGCTATAAGTAAACATCTCTTCCTTTCACCCGTATTTTGTCGAAATAAAGCCATCCTAACACATGTGCAAAAGCTCAGAGAGTTTTACTATCCATTGCCAAACAGTATTTTATAACTTCACTAGATTGTACGATGCAACTTTGTACTCACAATCTAATTAATTTTGCCTGTTGGAGAGACATAAAAACAAAATCGTATACTATTTTTTTGCTTTTTCGGCGATCCCTAAAAATATAGTGGAGACAATTTTAAAAAATGAAAAAACGTATTTAAACTTGTGAATATCGTTATTAAAAAATTACACAAATGGCTCAAAATACTTGCATTCGGTACCCCGATATATCGGCAATCCCTAGATGAGAGGAAATTGCAAACAGGTAATTTAAGAACCTTTATTTCTGTGATTACCAAATAAGTTTACAAAAAAATTAAAAATTCTATGATACCAGGATAGTAATAACACTTTATCAGGTCAGATATATGTATCCTAACATTCACTTAGTTATTAGAATATGTATGAAATCAAACAATTGCATCAATATTACTGAGTACAAACATAGGATATTGAGTAGTTGGCAGCCTTCAAATAAATAAAAAAGAATATATATTCAAAAAGTTAACAATATAAAAATTTTAATGTAAAATAAGATGAATTATAAACAGGCTTTAAAAAAAAGTGCTTCAAAATATAACTACCAATTCAATTAAGCAAGGCAGTTTCATAGCGTGCCCATAATTTCATTAGGGCTGCAAAATATCTAAATATACCACTGCTCCTAGTTAAGGGGGAAGACCCTAGAAATTCTAAATTGTGATTAGATATCATGAAGCCACCGTAGTTAGAATAGATTTTAATAAAAAAGTACGATTGAGTCTGAGCTTTCCTTCACAATTTTTATCTTCTGTAAAATTGTACATAAAATTAGATTCTATGGTTCTTTTAAAGTTATAAGCGAAATCTAATTAAATTGCAAATGCAAGATTGACACATGAGAAAAATGCACGGCAGTCTAAAGCCCTAATTATTACTCCATCTCTTATACACTTATGTAGGAATATACAGCCACATGACAACATTTAGTTATAAAATATGCTTTCTATTCACATGTGTTTAAAATTGCATCTTTTTTTCTGGAAAGATGTCAATATAGTTATAAGTGTAAATTTAAAAATCAAAACATTATCTAAATAAATAAAAAATTGATTGAAATCTTTAAAGTTGTTTTTAAGATACATGGAATAAATTTATATACACACACGAATTGCTCATTTAAAGATATAAGATTAAGTAAGGCAAGAAGAAAGGACTAACTCGCAATAAACCGGGCTAAGCATTTTAAATAAAAAATATTCTTTCAATACCTCTACAGAATTCAGAAATATATTGTTAGTTAAATTATTCCCTTCCAATTTAAAAAATATATATAATGTTTATATGAATTAAACAACTGTAACTAATTTGTTCTCGTTTTCAAATATAAGTTGCAATATGGCGGTAAATGATAGCTACAGCAAGAGAAGGTAATGCTTAAATATATCACTTTTTATGTCTATACATTTAGGCTTGATACATCCAATATTTCAAAATGATCATGTTTGATATGCATTGAAAAATTTTAAAAAGTTTGGTAATAACATTTTCAAATCTTAAATCTATAACTTTTTTTCTTGTTAGAAAATGAGCTAAAATAAGGATTTAAACATCAATAGCAGAGAATGAAGACTTTAAGTTAGAAAACTTTTAATTGTGAATAAATTTACATTCATAATATTTTTTGTGAACACCTCCCACCACCAAAAAAAAAAATAATTTTCAAAAAAAATTGAAGGACTGGTGTCTTTGAAATTTAGGCATTAAAATTTCTCAATTTTTAAACGCAAAATGCATATGGTACCTTTCAGTTGTATATTTAAAAAACTAAAAGCAATTTCCTACCAACATATCTTCAGAGTAGCAGTACTATGATATTTTAAAAGGCATATTTATCAAGCAGCTTTTTATCAAATTAAACAGTAGCTTACTTTTTAAATTAAATAATACTTCAATGTATTTGGGATATTAGAAACAATTTTAGCCATAGTAAATTCATATCAATGACAAAATATATTTCTATAATGGTCAGAAAATTACAAAATCAGGTTTAAAATTTCAGATTCTTTTGAGTATTTAAATTTATATAGTATTTCCTAATTTTATTACTTATCTCAAAATGTTTTGTTTAGCACTTATTCACAATTTTATAGCATTACAGACATACTGTGAATAACCATTAAATTAATGATTACAAATAAATAATTTAAAATTGTGATGTAATACAAAATCCCTTAAGCAAAATTTGAAAACAAACTAAACAATATTTTGCAGATTATTAAAAATTACTTCTAGATATAATCTTTCACCCAATAAGATTATTAAATATTTAATATTTATTACTTGTCACTTTAAAAGTCTGATTTTTGATGAACGAGTTACAGTAATAAGCACATAGAAATAGTATAAAAATAACAGAGGCTTTTTTCTTTACAAAAAATTAATAATAATTTCGACAAAGGATGCAATTAAAAACATTGACTTTTTTTAAAAAAAAACAGAATTCTTAATCAGTATGTATTAATTTGGTTTCGTCCATTTTTTTTTAAAGAAAATAAATTGAATTTGAAAGTACAGATCTATTCCTTTTTCAATTATATATTTTGTAGGAAATGTCATTTAATACATAAAGTTCCAAGCTGTTCTAATATAAAGCAGAGGTCTTTGTTTAAACTTCTTGGTTTTCCTAATTTTAACATAGTGGATGTATTATCTATTGGCTTTATAGCATTTGGTGGTGGGGGTTATGGATCTTAAGACAATTTTCTTTACACTAATTTGGTTTAGAATTTGGATACATACATGTACACATACACCCACAAGGTTGGAAAGATCACACACTAAATTGCATTTGTCCAATGCATTGTGTCTTTGAGTTATAATATTTACATAAATGCAAATAAACAAATTTACAGACAGTCAGCCACCTGTATAAAGGATTTGACATACATTTACAATTTTAATGATAAGACTACATGCTAAATTCTATCCTTCTAGTTAAATGTATTTCAGAATTATCATGTTTATACATACATATATAGTTTTATATATATTTTAAAAATTACAATTTTCTAGAAATATTATTAATTATTGTTTTTAAAATTCTGATTGATTAAAAAAAATTTAAAAACAAATATATTAAAATTGTCCTTTAAAAAATATATAATTCAATAATTTTTACTGATTGATGTTATAAATAAGAATATAGAAATTAAACAAAAATTAATCTTAAATATATATTGTATTGGGGTCACATATACTATTAAATTAACTTCTTGCTTAACTGGAGATAAGCAAGAAGTGTTACATTCAAAGTCCATTTTTGAATTTCTAATCTTTTGAATATCATTTGATTGTGCAATTAAACAAATCAAACTTGCTCACACATTTTATCTTGACTAACAGGTACATGAGAACATAATTAAATCAACATGAATTAAAAAATAATTTATGATGAAATTCTCAATGTTGTTCATTAATTTGTCATATATGCACTTGCAACCATTTCCCTGTTGTTTGAAACTGATTACATTTATGGTTGGTAAAAGATAGTTTGTGATTATCTTACGAACTAACTGGGACTTTAATATTAATCTCTCAGTTGTCTTTTTACTATCTTGTATACAAAGTAAATAAAATTGCCCAAGAAAAACCAAAAATGGGGGAAAAAAGATGGGGTAATTTGGAGATTTAAAATACTGAAGTATGAATAACAAAATAACTGCAATTACCTTCTAACAGATTAAAAAATAATACTTACCATAGTAACAAAATCTAACAAAACGATGCTATCTTCTGAAACTGCTAACCACACATTTAGAGGCTCTCCTTGTTTAAGTTGTGTCTAAAGGGAAAAATATTCTTACTGTAATATCTCCGAAAAACATTAGCAAATATTACAAGGGGAAAAATATGATAAACAAACTTTTCACTTAAATTTTAAATCTATTTCCTTTTCTCAGATTTGATTTAATGCTGTATAATATTTGAAATAAATTTTCAATAACACTTATTTTCAAAAAAATTAAATGGATATTCTATTTAGCTACTACAAACAGTTTAGTCATAATTTATAAAATGTGTTCCTATGCAAAATGATGCATCAAAAAGCACAAATAATAAAGATTTAAGAAATTAAAATAAATGAAAACAAATTTTATTTTTAACTGTTTTTCTAATTAGCATCAAAGAAAAATTCAAGAAAATACAAAAATAGAATCAACAAATTATCTTGTTTCTTGATCTTTGCTTAATAATACAGAATTAATAACAAAAGGCTAAACTTTACAGTAGTAGCAGTAAATTATTTCTTCAGTTTAATAAATGGGCCAGGTGGAAAGCATTCTATTTTGTGCGTACTAAAAAGTTAGGAAATGCTGCTTTAAAGAAATTCATTCCTTTCTCATATTTTGCAATCTATCAATTAAAAACATACTTTACCTTGGCACTGAAAAGTTTGGCACCACACAAAGACCATCTTCTGGCGCAGTTGAGGTATATTCTTACACAATCCATAACACTCCTTCCTCTTAGACTAGACCATTTTTCTTTGATATTTTCTAATAGTTGCCTAGAAAAAGCAAAAATTAAAGAGTTGATTCATATTTGAAATTTGGAAAACTATTATTAAGTCAATGAAATAAGACATAAAAGTACACAAAGTTAAACTTAGAATTCTGAAATTAGTCATAAAAATATATATAAAAAATTTGAGGATACATAATGATTGATTAATTATTATAAATTATTGTTCACCAATGCTTTTATTTACATTCAAACAAATAGAAATGTTCAAATACAACTGATAAATAAGGAGAACATAATTTAATGAATGTCGTCATTAACTTTTTTCCTCCTGATTGAGACATTATTCTAAAAATATTTGTGCAATGGTATTGAGAGGGTTGATTAATATAAAGACAAATGCTCAATACCTGATGGGAACATCATGATAACAAAAATCTTTTTATGTTTATGTTATTTTTTAAAGTCAATTCCAATAGAAATTTTTAAAAAAATGGAATTATAGCTTGTGCTATATTATTGTTTGAGAAATCACCAATAATAATATTATTTTACAGGTGTCATTTACTCTCACTATACCACTGCATTTATAGGTATATAAATATCTTGACAGATTTCCTAAAAATTACAGAATAGTATATTCAATTCATTTTAAATTTACTAAATATTATAGTGGTACTAACAAATATTATAGGAATACATATATAAGAACTTAGAACTAAAAATAGAGAAGAAAAAAAATCCAAAAAACAAATATAGAAGGGGTGTCAAATATAACATAATATTTAAAAGGAAAGGGGGGGGGGACCTTACTTTTCATCATTCTTGTCTCTATAACGAGATGGATAAAATCTTTCTAATATGCTCTGCATTTGTTGCTGAGGTGTAGTAGGTCCAGTACTACATCTCACTTTGTCTCCATTATAATCGCCATACTCTATCTGAAAAGTCAATGAGTCAAATGATTATTTTGTCATATAATGCAATAATTAAATACTTATCATAATTTTTTTTCAGATTTTATTTTTTATTACTAAAAAGAGTAACTATAAGTTCAAAAATTATATTTATATTTCGTACTTGAGCCATTAAAACAGCCAATTCCAGGGCCAGTTCTTTACTTAATGGAAATCTTCCACTGACAACATCTTCATTTATTTGATATGCAGTTAAAAGGCGTTCTTTATCAGTTTCTGCTTTTAACAACTGGCGGAAACATAGCCTATAGAGATATAAATAGAGGTTTGTTAAAAAAAAAAAATTTTAAATATAATTATAGGAGTTAAATTAAAATATTTTCAGATAAATAAACATAGTGGAAGCATGAAATCTACAATAAATATAAAAATATTCAATATAATAAACTATTATACACGGACAAACGATAAAGAATAATGAATTGTATCAATTAAGAATTAATGAAAATATTTCTCAAGTTGATAATTACATACAATTTATTATATAGATGGCATTGAATGAAAATAATCTATATATAATCCAATATATAGATTATTTAATCTAATAGAAATATCTAATACATACATATCCATATCTAATAGAAAATGAAATGAAATTTTTTTTTTATCTAGTTCATAATATACAAACTAGAAAAATTAATTGTTAAACTGAACAATTTTGAAAAATACATATTGATATAAAATAGTGTGAAAATTATGAGTACTTTATTAGTAAATAAATACAAACATTTATGCATCATTGTAATTACACGTGATAGAAAGAATTCATCAGAGAAACTTAAAAAGCTTAATGTAACTTAGATTTTTAGATATCTGTTTTTATATTTTTCTTTGATTTTAAGAAATTATAAATTATTTATGTTTTTGAATTGCTTTGGACCATGGCAATACTAGAAGAACAATTATTTTCTTTAGTTAACTGATTTAAAATCTATTATTATTATGGTCTAAGAAAATTTAGAAACTTGCAGGGGATGGGAAACTCATAATGCTGCATTTTCTGATTAAAAGAGAGGAAGAAATTGAACAATCCAATCAAAGATTATAACTTATATCCATAACCCAATGATAATCATGAAAAATAGATTTATTAAACTGCATCTTAATTTTTTTCACAAATAATTTTTATTGCATTTAATACTATTATTTTATTAAGAATGCCTTCTACTAATCCAGTTGTAACAGTTCTATATTAAGAGGCCATTTTGAAGCAGGTTTTTGTTTTAAAAAGGAGTACAGGGTTTAGAACAAGTTATCACTATGGATGCTCTAGAACCTCATCCTGAATTCCTTGTTTGAAGAAGAAATTAGCCTCCAAACAACTTATAACAGCAGAACTAATGTGGTCAGATTAGTAATGAAAGAGTTAAGAACATCCTATATTTTATTATTTTCTTTTTATGTACAATAACTACTGTCTTAAGCAATATTAAAGAAAAACAAAAACAAAAATTGAAAATATTTGTTTCAGATGTTTTGGTTTCATGCAATGGCATAAAACTAAATAAATAAATGATTTATTGTAAAGTAAAATTTCAAAATTAGTATGACACACAAAAAATTATTTTAAAACTTAAATTTATCACAAAAATACACTTATAGAAAAAAAACTTACCTATTTTTGTACGTTAATTTTACAACTTTGGTACTTTCAAATTTTCCTAAATGCTTTTCTCTAAGAGCTTGTTCCCATTTAGATATCACATCACATAACTGGAAAAAAAAAGTTAAACATTGTTCAGCTATTACATTTTTATAGATATATTTTAGAGATTATCAACAATATACATTTTATTTATTAAATTAATTTTTAAAAAATACAAAAAACCCAACCATGGATGTATTAAGAATTATGAAAGTATTTAAGAAATTTATTTTATATATGAAAGTATCATTTATTAATGTATTTCTTAAATTCTCATTTAATTTAATTCTTTTTAAATGAATTATATAGAAACCATTAAAATCATTTACAAATGAACCCCCTCCCCCAGCTAAGATTTTTAGCAATACAAGCCCCGAAGTTACTTTGAATAATCCATGCTATTTTAGATAAATTGCTTATAAAGAAAAATGAAATCATTTGAAGAAAGACATTTTTTTCTATCAATATTTCCAAGGCCTAAGAATTTTATTAAAAGTTTTTGATTTGAAAATCTATTTTTAGGACTATGGGAAAGTTTTTAAGTCCAAACAAATGTCATAGAACTTTTGAGAACTGAAAACGGTTAATGAACGTCATTAAGATTGGAAAGTAAAACCATTATTATAAAACATTTAGTATACTAATATTTTTAATTTGAGTAGTTTATTTTCATTGTATTTTTAAAAGTTCATTCTTAATTATATAGTAGTAATGCTGTGTACATAAAATTAAGTATTTAATTTTGTTGCAACACAAACTTATATGTTGTATAATAGAACAACCACAACAATTGAAAGACTCCTATAAAATATACTTGAAAAAATATTTTTTTAAAATTTTTAATACAAGAAAAATGTTAAAACCTTTACTGAGTTTTAATTAAAAATTTTACTAATTCCTCTTGCTGAATACCAACTATCCTGGGAAATTACTTGCTATATTTTATTTGTTCTGTTTGATGATCTGCCAATCAGAGTTTTGGACAGAATTTTTACAAAATGAATGTGACAAATAATGTATCAATCTGTAAATGTTATCATGTTAAAACATATAAACTTGATCATTACTTACTTTTGCTGTGTTTTGAAGGCAGTGCTCCAACGATTTATCAATAGGATCGTCACTGAACAGAGCAAAACCAGAATTAGAGGAATCTCTGATCCCAGCCTCCTCATTGACTGTTTGAATAAACTCTTCTACAGTAGTTGAACCATCAAAACCAACAACCTTCAGAAATAATTTTTTTCTTCATTAATTTAATCAAAACAATACAGATCAAGCGCACTTTTGAAAAAAACTAATTCTATACTTTATAGATCTTACCTGGTAGGTACCATTTAAAAAGTGAACTGGAATGCTATGAGGAAGAGAATGGTGATATGGATTTTTAAGAAGAATGCTCAGAACTTCCATACGAGATGGTTTACTTTCCCTACCCCCATTCAAAAGTGTTCTTTCTAGAGTCCGCTGGCAGAAAATGGCATACTTTCCTGCTTCTGTCCTAAAATTAAAATATCAATTAGACTTCTGAATAAAAGTTTAAAAACTTAAATTTTAAAGTATAAATGCATTCTAATAATTCAGATTAAGGCTTTTTACATGGAACAGAAAGCAACATACAAACACAAATAGCCTTCTAGAATGTACTATCCTTGAAGTCAAAATATATGAATTTTTTTTACCATGGTTAAAAGTAAAAATTGGCTCGTGGTGTGATGTAATCAGAATAGATCAGTGTAAAGGTGGGGTTTGTACTGCTGAAAACCCCATCAACAGGGGCACAGCATCGACTAGGGTGGTAGTAAAGATATCTCAGATGTCAGATTTTTGGGGTTCCAATGGGACATAACAGTTTTTTTATATTATATTTTGAAATAAAACGTTGCGAAGAAAAAAAAATTACTGTCATGTCCCAGACATCATCTATAATTACCAAACTACAGATGATAATTGGGAGATAATAAATAGTAAGGAACCATTCAAAATGAAGACATGCGGATCAATTTAAACTTTCTTTATTGAACAGATTAGGCTTAAAGAATTAAGCAGTTCAGTAGGATAAATATAAATATCAAAATTATATTCGAATAAATTGAGTGGTGAATATCATTCAATCAAGGTGTATGCGAGGTTTATATGTGTGAAATATGGCACAACCAGCTGATGTAGAAATTCAGAAACTCCATTGAATTCTATATCATCAATAAAAAATTATATTAAGCTTAGGGTACCTAATTATACTTGCTATGCTACTACTTGTTAAATCAACTGCACATACCTTCTAATGTGCAATAACTGATACACAGAAAGTAAAATCTATGCTAAAATTTGTCTCTTATTAATAACAGATTACGATTTTTAAGCATCTCTATGTGAACCTACTAGGTATTTATTACATATCTCACAATTTTCTGATTGCACATATTGAAGAAATAATTAAAAAAATAAGCCAGAAATTTAACAAAAATTAATAAATAAATATCTTACTTTGGATCAGCATTCCTTGCCAAATGCATCCGAAGGTACCACAGAGTTCGATTTTTGGGCACAAACAGTGAAAGAGCTAAAGCTAACAGCTGCCAACCCTGCACAAATACAAAGGGTGGAGGGTTGAGCTTGCTTTCAGGGGGAGGAATACGATCGTGAGAAGTAGTTGAGGTAGGAGAGAGTTTTTCCGAGGAGTCGCATAGAAACAATGACTGAGTAGCACACAGGAGAAGTTGCTGAAATCACAAAAGAACATAATTAGTACACTGAATTACTTCATCCAATCAAAATACAATATGAAAATATTTTTCTTACTTGAACACCAGGTTTATGATAGGAATGACGAGATGTTTGTTTCATTAATTGACACAAAAGTTCATTTTGAAGTTCGGTTTGCACGAGGCACTGGTGCAAGGCATTCTGGGCCAGAGCCACATGGTAATCAATACCTGATGCATCGAGAGGCACTGAGATGAACAACTGGATGGACTATAATGATGGGGAAAAAATTATGTCAGCAGAAAATAAAAAGAAGCAAAACATCCAAAAAATAAAACACTGTATCAGAATTAAATTTTGTTTAAATAACAATATAAATACCAGTATGCAAAATAGTATGTGCAAGATAGATAATATTAAAATATTTTGAAATGTCAGTAAGATGTTTGAGTATCATACAAAAAAGCATAGTTGAGATTAACTAAATAAAAAAATTATAAATTATAGGTTTGAATTAGTGATACTTGTAAACACATAGAGCAACTTTCCAGTAAATAAGATATGGATGATGCGTTATTATTTGTGGTTATTTTCAATTTGCGTATCTAACTGCTATTTTAAGTCAATACAAAAATGTTAGACTTTGTCCATGATTCATTAACCCTTTTGCGCCTACTGGCACATATACATGCCAGCAAGAAACACGCTCATTTCCCGGCTGACACACCGGCGAGACAGAGCCTTTTCTCGTTCACCCCCGGCCGTCACACATTTGTGCCAGTGTCCTAAAACGTTTTTAAAAATATAATTTTCGGCACAAGATGGCATTGTATGGCCATATGGTTTCAGATACATGTAGATCTGACCTTCTACTCGAAATGAGAGAAGCATGACTCACATACACATGGTTTTCGAATATATAAACATAGGGGGAAATAAATGCTTCCGAATGGAATGCTTTATGACGGCTCTTTGAATTCGCACATGGTATTTGTTTATAGTAAATAGGGAGTTTTATTTTCGCTAGAGCGTTGGTTATTTCGGTTCGCAGTCCAGTTTTTAGTGGATAATTAGATTTTGTAGACGTGAATTCTTTCTGTTTTTACCGTTGCAATGTCGAAATGTCACAAATATTTAACTGAGCCTGAAATAGTAGAAATGATGGAAAATATTTCAGATATTGATTCAGAATACAGATTCAGATTCTGGTAGTAGTGATAGTGATACTATAATATATTCTGATTGTTCTGTTCATAAAGATTCTAGCGAATCTAATGATGATGAGGACATTTCGAACATCTGTATGCTGAGTACATCGAAAGCCTTCTCCATGGTCATCCACAATAGAAAATTTATCGGAATTACCATTTAAAGCAGTTCCTGGAATTAAAGTGGATAATTAGGCTGAATAAGAAATTGATTTCTTTAGGTATTATTTTGATGATACAATAATGAAATTAATTACTGAAGAGACTAATCTGTAT